>JAABLK010000031.1:42770-91512 GCA_012295415.1 Phytophthora chlamydospora
AAGGGAAAGCATGGATTATTGTTGTCGGCGGCAAGACCACCTAAATGCACACTCATAGTTCATTCACACCACAGTCCCTCCCTCCGTTCTCACCCGCCTTATCCAGCAAGCTTACCAGCATTCGCAGACCGGCAGTGAAAACAGCAGGAAAGACTGCAAGACGGTCTTGTCCTCAACCGAATAATGACGGCCGGTGCTGGCTTAGCCCATGTGGATGGTCACGCGCTTGCCCATCTTGCCCATGATGACAAGGTGGTCGAAGTGGCCGGCCATGGCCGCCGTGAAGTCCGGGAGCACGTTGTACTTGACCTTGTACTTCTGGCACACGTCGAGGATGAGCGGCGCAATGGCCGGGTAATGGTACTGCGAGACGCCCGGGAAGAGGTGGTGCGTCACCTGGTAATTGAGCGCGCCCGTGAGGAACGTCGTGATGAACGAGCCGTGGCCGTAGTCCACCGACGACTTGACCTGCGAGATGGCCCACTCGTCGTCGATGGACGTCACTTCCTCGTCGCCGCCCGGGTACTCGCAGGCCGTGGACACGTGGCTCACCTGGAAGTTGAAGGCCAGGTACCAGCCCGTGGAGAACTCGGCGAGGAAGAAGACGCCCCAGAAGCGAGCGGGGTCCGCCTGGAGCACGACCAGCGGGATGTAGATGCGGTAGAAGACCCAGAAGGCCTTGGACAGGATCATCTCGGCCCAGTCGCCCACCGAGAGCGGGTTCACGCGCAGCGGACCATTCGTGAGCGTGATGAACGTCTCGAAGATGTCCTGCACGCGGAACTTGAGGCCCAGCACGCCGTAGAGCGGCGGCAGGTACAGGTGCTGGAACTTGTAAATGGGCAGCAGCACCTGGCGGTACACGATGCGGCGCACGTCGCTCTTGAAGTCCACGGGGAGATCCGGGTCCGCGCCGGCCACGTTCGTGTAGATGTGGTGGCCCACCACGTGCTGGTTGAGCCACGAGACCATGTTCGCGCCGGCCACCCAGTCCATCGCGAGGCGGCCGATGAGCCGCCAGCCCGTGGGGCTGCTGGTGATGGCAGCGTGCGAGGCGTCGTGCATGACGTGCAGCAGCGGCAGCGCCTGGCACACGCCGAAGAGCGCGCCCCACGCGTAGTGCGCGTAGATGTTGCCCGGCAGCAGCTGGTTCATGCCCATGTAGGACACGGCCCCGACGATGGCCACGAGGATCATGCGCCACAGACCCGAGTAGGGGCTGCGCGGGTCCATCTTGTTGTCCTTGAAGTACTGGTTGACGCGGTCGCAGCACTCCTTGTAGAAGCCCGTGTCGGGCTTGTACGTGGGGAACTCGGAGCCGCCCACGAGCTTGCCGATGGCGTACTTGGCCAGGATCTTGTCCGCGCGGTCGGAGAACGGATGGTACGAGTCGAACGTGTCCGTGCACTCACGGCCCGAGTGCAGCAGCACGAGCTCGCGGCCTCCGGGGTGGCGGTCCGCCCATTCTGGTGGTGCGCAACAACATTGCAAGGGTCAGTTCAATTGCAAGGACACAAGGAGTCCGGCTGGAAGTCTCTTGGACGCACCGGTCACGTCGTAGACGACGCCGCGGATGATGACCCAGGCGCTCTTGGCCGTGTTGTGCTTGGCCACGTCCTGCCACGTGAAGGTGGCCGTGTCCTTGGAGGCGGCAGCAGCGCCCTTGCGCTGGTGCAGGCCCTCTACAGAAAGAAACGCGGGGGAGTGAGCGACACAGAAAAACTGGCGATAGATGGCCTGCAGCCTGCAACACGAACCGTTGGCGGCACTCGCGTCCTTGGCAGTCTCGATGGGGGCCATGGCAGCAGCGACTAGTTCGTCAATGGCTGGCGAAGAAGATGGATGGGGTTCCGTTGGTCCTTCTTGGCGTGGGCGCGAATCGAAGTGTGATGTCATCCGGCAGGTGCGACCATCGGGCGACGAGCTCCGTTACGGTTTGTATTGGGAGGTATTTTAATTGGCTTTAGCGACTGACTGACCGTTATGGCGGGGTAGTTCTTATATGCTACCTGCGATATAACATTATTTGAGTCAAGATGCGAAATATAGGTTGCGACAAGGTATTCGAGAATAGGTGGATGTTAATATTGATTGGAAAAGGCGATAGGAATGATTTAGATGGGTAATTTGGTTTTGCAGGTTTCCGGAACGTGTGTACCACATGAGATAAGTGTACGCCACACCATCGATTGCTGGAAGATCGCTCTTGGACAAACGTGTGGCTCTCGACCGAGTCACATCTCTTTGTAGCCAACTTGCTAACGGCCAGTTAGCAATCGGTGTCCGCAGCGACGTCCTCTGCTTCAGACTTGGCTGAGGCCGCGCCACCTCCACCGCACATTCGTGCGCTGGTCGCCACAACGCCAGCATCCTCACTGTTTCGCTTGACGAGGACGAGTTGCCGACTGCAGGGACCAAACCTTGGTGGTGCCGATTCTGATGGTGCTTTCATCGCACAAAGACCCGGTCTGGAGCCGCGGAATTACGTGCGTTTTTATGAATGGAATTGTTAATTCGAGGTACACAGTACCAGTTGTTGGTCATGGCAAGTACGTCATCAGAGCTTGATGCGGATCCCCGCGTGCTGCAGCACCGAGGCCAGCACGCACACCGCCAGCATGTACAACAGCAGCACACCCGAGGCGACGGTGGGACTGGCGTTGATGGTGTGCATGCTCAGGTTCACGGCGCCCGTCATGAGGTTGGCCTGCACCATTGCACATCGCATTAGTTCACCGTCCACGACGGATAGACAGATAGACAGGAAGCTTTACCACGATGAAAACGAAAAGCTGGTTGTGGTTGATGCCCTGGAACAGTAGCGGCACTCGTGGAAGCATGCTGGGCAAGAAAAAGAAGGCAAGGGAAAGCGTCGTTAGCGGAGACAGTGAGCGAAAAGCTCCATAGGACAACGCACCAAACGGTTTGGATCGCGCAGTAGAGCGCCAGCAGGAAGACCGACTCGGCCATGACCCAGAGCAGGTAGGACAGATTGAGCTACGCACACAATCACAGCGGGGTGAGCACACAACTAGGCTTGGTCATAGAGAAAGACAGCAATCGCCTACCATTCGACGCGACGGACGTGCAACAAGGCGCACGGACAGGTACGTTGACAGCCACAGCATCCCCGCGACGGCGAACAATGAAATCATAAGCCACCGCATGTTGCGCTGAGCTTTCGCCCCGTTGGTGTCCATGTAGCCGAAAATGCTTTGACCCGCGTAGACAGAAAGTAGGTAGAGCGACGTGTAACCTGGCACATCAAAAAAGGTAAATCAACATGATCGGAGTGAGTTCTCTTCTTCTATCGACCGGCACAGACAGTTTTTGCTGAATTTCATACTCGCTTGCAGCATTCGAGTGAAAACAACTTACCGGCCAGGCTCAGGATCCCTTCACGGTTCTGGCTCATCAAATTGTCTCGAGGGGCATTCAGAATATACTCTTCACCGCCATAGTGCGTGAGGTATACTTGATAAACTGTTGCATTCAGATCGGAAGATATATGTATCAGTCAGAGCAACTTCGGCTGGATCTTGTCAGAGGTTTGCAAACGTACCAAACGAGATCAGAATCGCGACAATAGGACCCGAAGCCCATTTACCGAAAGCACGAAGAAAAGAGTAGACGAGGTACACCCCTGCAAGCGTGAAGTAAAAGTTCCAGTGCACACCATATTCGGATACGTGCTCCTAACCACCATACGCAGGATCAGTAAGGCAGCTATCATCTAGTCCCGGACACATAGCCATACCTGGTAGTTGACTCCCTTCACGGTTAAGAATCTCGCTATGCCGAATACCAGAACCAGCGCAATTGGTCGTAAGAAAGCGTAGCACTTTGCCAAGAAGCTCCCATTGTGTTCGGAGCGAGATCTAGATTGACAAAGTGGGCAGATTGAGCATTTTTGTTGCTTGATTCGCAGCTCTTCGTCCAATAGTTTACGAACGTACCGCTTCGGGCTTGTACTAGGGCGGGCCTGCCGAGCAGGCGCTGATACAATCGCCGATGACACGATAAACGCACCGACTCCGATATCCATCTACACCGTCATAGCCATCATCGTTAAATGCTGATGAAGCCTCAGAGCATGAGCAGTCAAAGACGCAGTGCGTACCACACTAAAGCCATAGTTTTCCGTCTTGGCGAATCGGCGAGGGAAAACGGTGAAGTCAACCGCCAGGATCGCGAAGCACCTGCATCGTCGCGTAGCAACAGCAATTGATGGATACGTTAGTATGTGCGTACGCCAGACTCCTTGCCGCTAAGACACCTCACGAAACGTACGTGGAGAGCATGATCTGAGCCCGGAAATTGGTTAGGAACGGCAGTTCCTTCTCGAGCAGCTGGTTCATCTTCTCCTTCCTGCAGTGCTTGTGGATGAACTCCTTGGCATGGTACCACGACAGTGCACTGAACATTGCCGCCAAGGAGTACACCATCGCTAGCAGCGGCACTGCGAACTCGGCAAAGCTGAAGCCGATCATCGTGGGCACCACCGTCACCACGAACTCCAGTAAGATCGTCGCTACCAAGTTCTGCCACAGACGTCCTTCACACTATCAAAAAATCGTTCCACCAAAGCACTAGCCGCCACGACAGCATGATTGCTCGTACCAAATTGCCGGCACCCACTTGGCGGATCCCCACGACCTCCAGCAGCAGCAGAAGCTCCGAATAGAGCCATAAACTCCCCTGATACGATGATACAACGCCTTCCGTTAGTGTCTCCTGGATCGAATACTGCGCGGTTGCGCTCCGTTCCACCTCCATCGTAGCTGCAAGACTCTGCGCACCGGAGCTATTGCAAACACGAGGAAGACTTCACGTGCGCTGGTCCCCTGGAGGCCGGCCACGAAGGCCTCCTTGGCCAGCTTATAGTCCTCGTCCATCGTCGATTCAACTGTGTCGCGATTTGCAGCCAATCACAAGGCGATATGCTCGATATTCAGCCAATCACCGGCTGGAAAGGGGGCATTTTTGCATCGCACAAGGCTTGAGATGACTGGTACGAATGGCAAAGTGCCGGCGCGCTCTGCGCGCCGCGCCATGGAGCTACTTAGCACCCACGCGCTTGCTTTCGTATACGAAATGCTAGGCTATAGAGAGCACGATAAGCTGACGCTAGTGACGCGCTGGATTGATTGTTTTTGAGCGCAGATTACAAGGAGGAGCAGGCCATGGAGGTGGAGGCCCTCGAGGCCATCTACATGGACGACTTTACCAGTACGTGTGTGTCGAGATATTGTAAATTTCTGCCTGCAATTCATTGCTTATTTATTATTATTTTGGCGGTGGTGGTGTGTGTTGCAGAGCTGTCCGACGAGCCGCTGACGTACCAAGTGCACGTGGTGCCCAACCAGGACGGCGAGAACAACTTCGGTACGCTGGGTTTTGTGGTCGCTACAAGGAGACGATGTGGATATCGATTTGTTGCTTACCGGTTTGCTTTCTGTGTGCATTATAGTGGCGGTGTTGCTGAAGGCGGAGATGCCGGAGACGTATCCGGACGTGGAGCCGAAGGTTAGTTGACAGGATGGTGCTTCAGCTTGCGGATGCATGTAATTTGTGTAGCTGATGTATTGATATTGTGTGTTGATGTCGTGGCTTGCTGGTGAGTAGGTGGAGGTCATCGTGAAGAAAGGGCTGGCGGACAGTCATGTGAAGGAGATCAAGCAGTTGCTGGCTCAGCAGGTGGAGGAGAACATGGGCATGGCCATGATGTACACACTGTGCGAGGCACTGCGCGAATATTTAGTGGAGAACAACCGCGAAGGAAATGTGCGTTGCGTGCTGATTGTACCGCGAATTGACGGGGTCGTCGATGAACGGTTCATCTTTTTTTTTGGCGCGGTGCTGACATCGCGAATATCCTCGAATCTGCGCTTGGACAGGATGGATCGGAGCATCAGGAGATGCTACGTCGCATGGAGGCGAAGAAGAAGAAGGAGGACAAGGTGGAAGCGGACAAACTAGAGGAGGTGAGCGAGAGACGGCGAACTGCTCGGAGGCTGCAGCCGCTAACGGTGGTGTTTTTTGTGCCTGCGATCAATCTAGGCAAATGCGCAAGCTGACGAGGAACGGCGTGAATTCCACGGTACGATTCCAGACTCCTTGTTCACCCGTTGCAACGGCATTGCTGTCCTCTTTTACCTGCTCAGCACTAACAAAACGGGACTCGTCGTCATCGGTTTCTGACGCACCGCAGGCACGCCCGTGACAGTCGAGACGTTCGCTGCCTGGAAGGCAAAGTTTGACGAAGAGATGAAAACGCACGTGAAGACTTCCATCAAGGACGAGGCCACCGCGAAACTCACAGGTACGACCACCATTCGCGACAGCAGCGAGCGTGTCTCTAACGAACCTTCCGTTTTGCTGGCAGGCCGCATGCTGTGGAACAAGGGTCTGGTGACGGAGGACGGCGCTGTTGAAGCCGAGGCGGAGGCCGACGTCGACGAAGACGCTGTCGAGTTCGAGGAGGAGGAGGAGGACACCGAGGAGGACAAGTAGCAGATCCAATGTAGCCATATGCTTCATTAGAGGTCAATCTTATGCTTCAGTATAGGTCGTGCAGAAAATGGCGAGCTCCATGAACCCATCACGCTAAAAATACCTTGGAGTTTGTATCGCGTACTGTTGAATAAGATTGCCTTTGAGAACAAGGCGAGCATGGCGATCCCGCGCGGATCCACCGCAGCGTCAGGCCCCGCGGCGCCCGACGCCGATACACCGGAGACCTCTCCGTTCTGCCAGTGCTGCCAGGTGGCCTGCCACCGCTTCCGCCCAGCCAAGCCTTGCAGCGTCAGTGCTCTTTGCAGCCGTTTCTCCGTCCTGATACTTTTCTTTCTTTCTAACTAACGGAAATCTCATTTTGCTTTTTGTGATTACGCGCTTTTTGTGGTGCAACAACAGTTCTGCCACGCACTTGTGTGCCAATTCTGCTCGTGTGGCAGTGAGCCCCACATGCTGTGCAAGAACTGCCAGCCGCAAGTTCGCGGAGCTCAGCCAGCCTTCTCGTTTCGGCAGCTGCTCTGGCGCTTCAAGGTGCTGCCGTTCGGCAGCCACGGCGAGAAGTGGCTCTTTCTGCTACGCAAGCGCCAGTCGTTGGTGGTGCCGACGGACCTCACGGGCGACGAGTACCAGTTGCTGGTGCATTACGTGTCGAGGCAGCGCAGACTTCAGGGAGAGCACTTGGAGCAGCAACGCACGCTGGACAAGGTACTGCAACAGTTGAAAGAGAGAAATGCAGACGTGAGGACTGATTCTGGGAATTGGATCTTGTGCTTGTAGGACGTTGACCGCACTTTCCAGCAGCTACAGATTCGGATTGCCAACTCGAAGCGCACGAACTTATTCGTCAAGGCACCGTACTCGTCGTCTGAGTTGATGACCTGGAAAGCCAACACGCACCAACTGCTGAGTGTATTCCTGATGCTCAAGCCGCAGATTGGATACTGCCAGGTTGGAAGCGACATGTCTGGAATGGAGAGAGATCCCACTAACGATTTCGCTTTTGCTGCAATCCAGGGAATGACGTCCGTCGCAGCGTTGCTAGTCCAGGAATCCAAGATGAACAGCGAGATTGCGTTCCGTCTGTTCCTGGCGCTCACGGAAAAGTACAGGCTGGACGACGTCTACGGCCCTGACATGAAAGATGTAAACCTTCGGTACTTCCAGCTGGATGAAGCGCTACGGCTGCATCTGCCTCGCCTGCACGCCCACTTGTCGGACCGAGATATTCACCCGTCGACCTACGCATCTTGGTGAGCTTTATGATATTTGACAAGATACCGATCTTCTTTCGCAGCTAATAACCTTGTTTTCTGTGCCCACAGCTGGATACTGACGCTGTTTACCGAGTGCCGTCTGTTCCCGCACCGCTACGTGGTTGCGTTCCTCGATTTGTTTTTTGAGTTTGGCTGGAAGGTTTTCTTTCAGGTTTGTTTGGCTATCTTCAGCACCATCGAGGTAAGATGAGCACCAACAGCCTTACTGAGGTTACTTGGCCTATATTACTAAGCACTTGCGCGCCACAATGTGCGCACAGACCCCGCTACTGCGTCGATCGACATCTGGAGAAATATTTGCGTTCCTGTCCAAGGTCACTTGGTTCCATAGGCACAAGGTACAGTACTAAGTACAAGCAAGTTCCAATGAACCGAAGTTGTGCTGTACACTCACTTGTTGCTGTTGTAGACCGACAACGACGTCGACCGATTCTTTGCGACTGCACGAGCTTTCAATGTACGTCTTCATGATTACCGAAGCATTGGCTCGTGCGTTGTCTAATCGATTAATATTGTAGATCTCGAGCTCTTTCCTGGATGTGCTGCAAGGCGAATACTCGACCGAAGCTAGCATGAGCATGAACGAGTACGACTAAAGGAACAAGACGGCGTTCTTTGTCGACGAACGTGTTTGACGACACTTTTTCAGCTGTTAGTCTGCGAAAACGTGTTCACCTTTCGTCCAAGAAAGATCAGACATCAGATCAGCAGGTTGCGTTCAAGGTGTGATGGCCAGCTCATTCGACTGCAGAATGAGCAATGGCGAGTGCCCAGAACGCCACCGGCAGTGCCATTCCAGCACCCCACATGAGAGCTAACGGCTTTGTCCGCTAGCGGGGCCAGTGGTTACGACCCGCACCGTTAATCGTAGCGCGTAGCAAACAACTCATGGTGCAAGCAGTGAAGCAACAAAGCAGCGAAAGGGAGTGACTTCGCGTTCCTCTATGTTGGAAACGCTACGGCTTAATAATAATATCTCAACAGCTTTCCTCCTTTGCCAGTCATCCACTCGCCAACAAGCTTCGTCAGCGAAGCCATCAGTTTACCCTTCAACTCATTGCGTGGTGGCCTCGAAGGTCACGTGCTGAGTAAATGAAACGCGCTTGCGCTTGCGGAGCGAAGCAGTGAGCGCACGCGGCTTGGCTCGCTTTGACGCGATGCCTGTCTGGGACCCCCACTTGAGGTGGTTGAAGAGCGCCTCCGTGAGTAGGTGCTCGCGGATGACGCCATCGTTCACGAGAGGCCGAACTTTTCCATACAGGTCGCTCACGCTCATGGTCGGGAATCGTACGAACTCCATCATTTCCGCCAGCAAGTCCCCCAAGGGCTTGTCAGCGTTGGCCACGCGAGACTCCCCCCACATGACCAGTGCCTCCATGAGCGCCAGCTCTCGGATCTGCAATTCGTCCTGCGGGATGAGTTCCAGCAGGATTTTCTCCGGCAGCTGAACGATCTGTGGGTCACAGAACACTTCATGCGCGTACTTGAGCACGAAGCCCTTGCACATTTCTCGCAGTGCCACGAGCTCATACATCTCCGCTGCGATCAGCAGCCCCAGCACGCTCTCCAGGTCCAGCACCACGTCGCCCGTGTACATGAACAGCAGCATCTTTTCCACAATAGCAGGCTCAATATCATGCAGCTCCACATCTCGTCGTGACGACTCGCGCATATTTCCCGTCAACATGGCACGGAACGGCGGCGAGCTGGCTGCTAGAATGAACCTGTGTGCGTGGAATCTCCGGACACCGTCTGCATCGTTGCTTGCATTGTTCCCGTTCGCATCCTGCCTCTCGCTCCTTTTAACGCACAGCACCACGTCCGCTCCGATTATGGACTCACCAAAGCTTTCCTGTCCGTCCTCGTCGCACGCCACGGCTTTCTTGAACCTTTCGGACAGATCCCGGTGGTCCGAGCACGCCGTTGACACGCGTTTCCTGGGGCCACGACGTCTCGGCGTGCGTCCCGAGCCCAAACTCAGCTCGGAAGATGTCTCGGACCTCGAGTCCTCGTCCTCATTGGACTGCGGTGTAGACTCGACGTCCGCAAATGGCGACAAACTGGCCGCCGGTGGAGCAGTAGGCGAGCCTGCAAGCGTCTCTGTCATCGCCAGCGGCGGCGATGTGGGCGGAGAGTGTCTCTGTACTGGCGGGGGACTCGTATCTCGCTCTGTGGCCGGCAGATCCTGCGTCATTTGGTCCTCAATGGGGATCTGCGTCTCCTCCTCGTCGTCCGAGTCTTCCATCTCCTCGTCCTCGGAGCTCTCGGCGTGCTGGCGTGCTGTCAGCGTGCGTCTTCTTCCTCTCTGCTCCACTGACCCTGTACGGTGCGTTGGCGCGTTGGAACGCGCCACGGCTGCTCCTTCTGCTAGCATGGGTCGAGAACTTGCACTGATGGCTCAAGTCTTCTGATCTATTTGTTGCTCGACGTATTTTGCACCAATCATGAGGAAGGATGCGACTACAGAGGCCCTCTGCTTTATGCATGTCGTGCCACACGCGCTGCACACACTTTGGCTTGATTGACAGAAGGAAGATGATCAAGGGGATCCTCATCGTGAACAACCACGGCAAGCCGCGCATCGTCAAGTTCTACGAGCACGTGGTGCGTTCTTCCTAGTGTAGGGGTGCCGCCTCTAGATGGTTCCTAACCTGCTTGTATTTGTCCAGCCTGATGCCGAGCAACAGGCCGTGATCCGAGACATCTACACGCAGGTGTCCAAGCGGCCCGACACGCTTTGCAACTTCCTGGAGGGCACGTACGTCGCCCTCAGCCTCTTTGGTCTATAGAAGGTTGAGTTCGTGCTGATAGTGGTGGTATTTCTGCAGAGTTCGGTATTGGGGGGACGGCGTGAAGCTCATCTACCGACACTACGCGACGCTCTACTTCGTGTTCGCCGTGGACAGACAGGAGAGCGACCTCGGCATCCTGGACCTGATCCAAGGTAGGTAAGAAGGATATAGATGCTGTTGGTGCGGAGTGACTAAGTGGTTGTGATGTCTGCTGTGTGTTTTCAGTCTTCGTAGAGACGCTGGACAAGATCTTCGAGAACGTGTGCGAGCTGGATCTGATTTTCCACAGCGACAAAGTTCACTACGCGCTGGACGAGATCGTCATGGGTGGCATGGTGCTAGAGACTAACATCAACGAGGTGCTCACGGCGGTGAACGAGATGAACCGCATGGACGCGGTCTCGTCCAGACGCTCGCTGCAGTCGACCATCAAAAAGTAGTAACGAGGACAGACGCATGTAAGGCGGTTTCGACGCAGTAAACCCGAGCCATGTGAGCAATTGTGCACGTGAGTCAGCATGTTGATCGATCGCTGTTCCTCTTCTTGCAGCGCCGCACTCGGTTATCGTCTATGACCGAGCTAAGCGTCGTGACTGCTGCCAGGCTGCCCCTCTCAGGCCTAAATAAGCTTGCTCTTCTTGCCCTTCTTGTCTTCCGCAGATAAAGACGCGAGTGCCTTGGCCTCCTCCTCGCGATCGCGCAGAGCTTTGGCCTCGGCCTCCTTGGCCGCCTCCTTTGCCTTGGCCAGCGCCTCCTCGTCGGGCAGCGTACCGCCCAGCTCCAGCACCTTCTTCTCCAGCACCTCCACCTTCTCACTCAGCTTCGTCTTCTCCCCCAGCTCGACTTCGTACCGCTGCTTGTACGAAACCATCTGCGACGACAGCGACAGCGTCAGGAACGCCACGCCGATGTTGAACACGTTGAGCTTCTGTGTGCGCAGGTGCGAGATGAAGGACGTCGGGTACTCTGCATGCAATAAATAAACATTACAGAGATCTCAGCTCAGCGATACATACAGAGGCACAAGACAATGCATTAAAGCAGTTAGGGAGACGTACCCTTGCGCGGCGCCGCCGTGGAGAAGCGACGGATACCTCGAAGGGCGAACATTTTGCCGTCGAGCGAGTGCGTTTGTGTGTGGTGGTTAGCAGAGTATCCAGCGTAACCCTAGCGTAACTTAGGGTACATCTAGGGTCAGCACTCACACATCGAATACCAGAGCTAAATACTTCAATCTTACGTTAAGAACGACCCCGCGCGCATGAGTTGAGGGACATCATAGGATGAAGCTCAGCGCCGAGGTCACATTTATGACAAGAAAGAACCGATCCTCTTGTTCGATCTGAACGAAGATGCAGGGCTGGACGCGCTTCGCCGCGGCAACGAAGGCAAGTTCATCAACCGAAACGGTGATACACCCAATTTCACGATAAAACTGGTGACTGTGGGGTGTATCACATCTTCTCCAGGAAGGTGCATGACATCACTATCGGCGAATTGGTTTTCGATTACGGCTACAAACACGGTGTTGACCAGGTTGGAGTCAGCATTGAGTGGTGCTGGGCGGATCAGATCGCGTTTTTAACTCTTTCCGTCGCCCTAAAGTTTACTCTTAACAACGAATCCACGACCCAACGTCAGGTATTTAAGCTCCCACGGTAGGTAGATATATGCAAATACGTAAACTCCGCTAGGAACTGCCATGACTCAAGATTGCACACGCGTAATAAGTGTAAATATAAACTGATATTCACGTAGGCGCGAGCTTGTTAGCTCATCCAGAAGCCGAGAGCTGGCGTTAGGCACTTCACCGTTCTCTCATTGCTATATCAGTCTTATTTTAATTGACCACAAAACATATTTTAGTACCACAGGTGCTGCGTTATGTTGCAGACTTCCAAATCGACCACATGGTCAATCACAACCATATTTTGGGAAAGTCCCGCGTTTTATTAGCATTTCAATACCACCGATGGTGCTGCATATAATTGCTAAAACATTAGTAGTTTTTTTATTTTATTCATAACTTTCAAAAAGCGGACTTTTCACTTTTCTCCTCACCTACCTGGGGACCTCTGGTTGAGCCGTGGATTTGTTGTAAAAACATTGACCCCCCTTAGGATAGAAGCAAATTAGAGAACTTTCGAGCCGACCTTAAGATTCAATATCAGTTAATCTGGCCAGCTTCTATTCTTTCTGAAATCGAATTTGAAATTTACTTTCGGTCTTTTACTCGTTACGAGTTGAGAAACCAACTTACGGTTCGCCACTCGTTATCTTGTTCTCTCGTGTCCGGCCCCAGCAGCTCCCACAGATCCGTCGGCTCGTGCTGTTCGCTCGTATCCGGCTATCGCTGCTCAACTCCTTCAAGTCCATCGGCTCGTGCTGGTTGCTCGTGTCCAGCCCCTGCTGCTCAGCTCCTTCAAGTCCGTCGGCTCGTGCTCAATGTACCGCGTACCCGTTAATAATACGGAAATATGCTCTACGGAACCAGCCCATGTTAGTAGCGACGTTCATCTGGCAATTGACACGAGCACATCCGCTAGCGTGGACATTCCTCCGAAACAGAAACCTCTTCAAAAGAAGTTTGCAGCTGTGAATGATATCGTGCTCTTGGCCGCTGTCAATGCCTTTCGACCATGGCGAGCACCTGTGGGCACATCTAATGGGATCATAAAGGTTTTCGAAGACAGCGCTGTCCAATGCGGGGCCAATCCGGAGTTTGGGGTAGAGAAGCCTGTAGCTGCGCTCCGGACTCGAATCGGGACGTTGATGAAAGAGTTAGACCAGCGCCGATCAATGCGAAAGTCGGGCACGTTGGAGCAGGCGATAGAGCTGCTCTTGGATATCATCGCTCAGACTGATGATTGGAACGACAAAATCGAAGAAGACAATCGCGTGAAGGAAGCCAAACAGAGGTCCATTGAAAGTTCGGAAAAGCTAATGCGGCGCTTAGCAATGAGCGAGATTGATGAAACTGAAGAGAGCGATAGGGACAGTGCCTTGTTGTCGCCTGGGGCCAGTGAGCGAGGACGAAACGAGCTGCTCATCCTGGCAGCGCTCAGAAAGGGAAGGTGACTAAACGGGAGCGTCTTGCGGTCGTGATGGATGCACTGACAGAAAGGCTGAAGTCTGCGAGCGAGAAAGAGGGCAACAAGTACGAATATAAAACTCAGCGACTCGCACGCGAGAAAGAAGAAGCTGAAAAACAACGCCAATACGACGCAAAAGAGGCGGAGTAGCGTCGTCAGCACGAGTTGGAATTGGAAGAACAACTTCAAAAGGCTGAAGAAGATCGTGAAAAGCGAATGTATGAATTCATAAGCACCGTGCTAGCGCGTAACCACCCCAAGGAGTAGCGAGCTTGCAGCAGGGGACCAGCCATCACTGAGGCCCAGATATTCATCCCGTGTCGATGGCAGTAAGCCGAAGAACACGGATATTTGGTTACCCAATGGCTGCATGCAGGTATGGCAAATTGTCAGCAGAACACCAAAAAAACAAAAAGATTAGCGATTTATGTCTGACGGGCGCGATTCATATTGTTCCAATTAAGGAACCCCAATGCGTTTTCAATCTTCCAAATCCCCACTCGACGCTTTATCTGACACTGCTCATTTTGCGATTGAAGGCCGCAGCCGCCGGCGACATGTCGATTGACAGACAGCAGATAAAGCGACTGCAACAGTTGGAAGGATCGCCATAAACCAGTGTCCCGCAGAAAATGCCGCTTTGGTCCTCCTCCATTTTGTCGATCAGCCACTGAGATTGATCATAGTTGAATCGTGTTGTCTTCCCTCGAGAAGCCCGTATAGACTAACAAGGATTCCATCAGGAGCCTGGACACTTTGCCAGTTGAAGCAGTGTGACACGACGCGGCTGGGGAAAATTTCCCGCCACCGTGCTCGGCTGCCAAGACCGTACATTCCGGAGTTTCGATTGGTTGGTGGAGAAAGATCCAGTGTGATTTCAGCGTGTGACACGTGGCGGCTGGCGTTTAGTGTGGCAAGGTTGCAAGGCGAAGGATGGATCCACAGGTCTGGAAGTGGCTGCTGCATGAGGCCCCGTGCAGTAGGTTTTGTACACACTCCGTCCGGACCGCCGATTCCCTGACAGCAGGCTCAACCAAAGGTACAAAACGTGCTCTCGATGAACGTATCTCAATGAAGCCGCCTGCCTTGACTTGGCCGGGGCACCAACACAAGCCACCAAGAGCCCCACGCACGCACGCGCGCAACACACGCTGGATCGCCAAGGATCCAGACTCAATTACCAACCGTACGAGCTCCCGTGAAGTTGACCCTCTCGATGAGGTCACACTGGATGAGGTCACTCTGGATGAGAGACCTTCACTCAGTACCATCACATACACCACGGAACCGTACTACCTGCAAGACCATCAAGGATCACCAAGACCGACTGGATGATGAAAGACCGACTGGATGATCGTGTCCGACTGGTCGTGACCTTGAAGAATCTGTTTGGCACGAAGGGTCGCTGAGATCTGCGATTTGCAGAATGATGTACCCAGAAAGCACCGTCTTCAAGTGATGTGTGCGCGTACCAGACGATCGTCGTCCCTGTCACCCATAGTGAAGCCAAGTTAAATCAGGTCGCGCCAAGGCACGCCCGTAGAAGATAGACAGCGCGCAAGCGCGAAAACAGATAAACCAAAACAGAGCCAAGAATCGACAATGGCTCCAGTGAGGCCCTGGCCTCAGTGGACCGGATGAGCCCGTAAAGACGTCTAAGGGAGGCGTCGCAGAGGTTGAGTCCCCAGTCGTGGATGGAGTTTCGGACTCGCCGCAACCGGACGAGGAAGTGGCAACAGCGGAAGACTCGCCGACGATCAAGCAAGAAGGTCCTCTTTCGACAGTTCAAGAAGAAGTCGTACTGGAGGAGAAAGCTGATGTCCCCGCTGTACCGCCCGTTCCAGCGCTGGCAGACGGGTCAGACTTGGTGAGGATACCGTCGGTTCCGCTTCAAGTGGATGCTGAAACATCATCGAGTGAGGCTACGTCGCGTGGTGCTGGCAGGAGTTTGCCGCCGATCAAGATGGAGGAGATCGGTGTTCGACGTGATGGACTGAGCGACGCTCAAATGAAGGTGTACGTGGTAGACCAAGTGAGACGGTGGGAGCAGGTTCGCTGAGAGATGGTCATCCCGCTCGAGTCCGGTATGCCTGGACCAGTCCCGGTCCCGATTTCCAGTCGTGGGGGACGGCCACTTTGGCCGCATCGGAATACTTGCGCGAGCGAGTATCCCCGTCCAGTCCGGATGAAAGTTGGATTGAAGAGTTGGAACTCACGCGTGCAGAGCTGTGTTTGGCGCGAGATGGCATGGCCATTGGCGTCTCACCCAGTCTGCTGACCCCGCGATAATGCGTCGAACTGATCCAGACGTTGCCGTTCCAGGCGGGTTTTCGATCCCGGAACCTGATCCCGATGTGGTTCCAATCGAAGTCGTTCCGTGTGGGGCCGAGTCAGGTGCGCATGGTCGTCGAAGACATTCAGCTCTTTCTCGCGTTGGAAGTTGTGGAGTGGCGCCAAGTGATGTGTGGAGTATCGGTTGAAGTGGTGTTGACCGATGACCTTCCTGAACGGAGTACACTGGACGAACCCGAACGACCACCTGTATTTGAATACCATGCTGAAGATGCTGATCACGACCTGCTAATGACGAACTATGAATCTGGACTGCTTGGACGAGAATACGTGTTGCGGTCGAAACTGTCTGGTGTCTGGAGGAGTAGGAGCCCGCGAGGGTCGACTGGCAGTGAACCCGGACCGAAGCGTGCTCAACATGTACCGCCGCGTCCCGTGTCGACTTCAATGCCCTCTCTGAGTTTGTTACCGTCGTGTCACTCACAGGATGAGGCTGTTCGCAGTGTGTCCTCACTGTGTGAGCAGGCCTCGGCGAGTCGAGGACCCTCATCGAGAGCGGCAAGCTCTATCTCGAGGTTTTGTTTTGGCACGTCTGGAGATTCGGACGGCTCCATCATATGATATTTTGTCATCGAGACGGAGGTGATCGTCCCTGAGGTTTCGGCAGAACACCTCCCTGGGTTATGCGGCTTCCGGGAACTGTTGGTTTCGCGGCCCGAGTTCCCTGCTGATCGACTCGTTTCGGTTGCCTAAAAGAAGGTGTGCTGTGCAGAAGTCCTACGGTTTGGCGAGTGCGCTGGATATATGGTAGGCCAATTCCAGGCCAACCAATCGCAGATCGTCCGGGACTCCGGGACGAAAGTGATAGAGTCTCACAGCCCTTAGCCGGGACTCGAATGAGAAAGAGTAGAGGCTGGTACGCGATTCTCACCTGTAATCGTAGAAGGCACGAAGAAGCTGGTACGCGGTTCTCCCTGGCTGGAATGGTAGTCGAGAAAGAAGAGGCTGCTGACGAGTTCTTAGCCGGGACCACCTGAGAAGAAGAAGAGGCTTTCAAGGTCGAGTGTCCAAGACTTGAGAAGAAGAGGACAAGTGTTTGTGTGGAGAGTGACGTGTACACCTAGAAAAACCCGGGGCATTTCGGGATAGGAAGAGAAGTTTCGCACCCTCAAGTCAGGGGCCTGACAAGCAAAGGCGGGCAGCTCCGCCTTGACTATATCTCGATTGGAGACGCATACATTCTCTGGGATCGAGATTAGCTGGTGTTACCGACTCACATCTGGACCCACAACCTAGCCCTAGGAAAAATCTAAGGAAAGGGATTACAAGGAGAGAGGTACGCCCTATTGACCCGGACCTAGTCTAAGCTGAGTGACAACCCCAGTAAAGTTCAAGTCCAAGGTTGCATTTCCAGGAAAATCTGCAAAGCACTTCACCACATGCGTAGAGAAGCTTGATGCCGTGTTTCTTGTCAACACAGTCCAACCCTTTGTTTCGGACACACAGAGAAGTAAGTAGTCTGCCAACAATAATCCAGAGCGCTGCAATCAATTTATCATCACTTGTAGTTGACAATATCCTCTAATTCTACAAACGCAACAGCAAGTGTCAAGATTTTGCTGTTGCCATCCCGCCCCAGGAGAAATATTTGTTGGCCACCGTAGTTGTTGGTGGTGGAATGTGCACAGTAGATTCCAAGTATTTCTGGCTGCACGGCATTGCCTTCACGAGTATTTTGCTCACGCAAAAACCGTCCTGCTGAATCGGCTTGCACATGTGTGATGTATCCAAGGTTGACTCGAGCTAGCTCGGCAAGTGGCTGCGGTATTTGCTTGTAAGCCTTGACTCTGTCGAGAGCTGTAGTTTGTAGAATCAGTCGTTTAGCCTGCTCATGTTGGTCAACAAGAGACCGTACTAGAGCTGCACCTGGCTTGCTAACGCTTTGGCTGGACTATCCGACATCGCGACCTCAGCGCCTCGAAAGGCAGGTAAATATGCAAGTTGATAGTTAATAGGCTGAGCAAATGAGGTGAGTGAGATCCAACGTGTTTATGAGCCAAGTTATAGTATCGTCGTCTGCGTACAGCTGCACAAACGTTGAGCTGGCGTCTGCAGAGCAACTCATCCGATTTCGGCCTCCACCTCCGTCTGTGACGAGTACTTGCTTCTTAAGCGACAGAGGGTAGTCCTGAATTGCATGAAGAGCTGTTCTCCCATCGGAGACGTCTGGCTTTCCGTTAGTGGGTCCGCGATGGGCAGCAAGGGATCGGATGCATTGAGATCATCTGCTTGGGTAGTTTTCATTTGACTGCGGGCGAAAACTGCATCAGACGCACGCGACGAAATCACAGCTAGCTCGAGCGCTCGTTTTGGTCGCTTGACTAGTTTTGGCGAGAAACAGCCGACTGCTATTTAACACTCCATGTCTGACTCAACCGGAACGGAAAGGAGCATCTGGTGGGGGAACCTGGGCAAAACGAACACCGCAGCTACGAAATTAAGATATAATGAAAGCGCGTGTTGTTGTTTATTTGTTACTGCTTCGATTGATACCTGCTTGGACTTACAAAACCATGCAACTACTGAAATATCGTGTCGCAAACAGTGGCCCCAGTGCAGTGAGGCCATTGGACCTTGACTGCATTTTCAGGCCAGTACCACGGCTATGTGGACCACGTATCACAGAGACATCGCGATACTTGTCTAAATAAGCGAAGCGTCTCGCGAGGTACAATAGAGGGCTAGGTTAATTGTGTCATGTTGAGAGCAATGACCTCTGAGCATGTATAAACGCATATGGACGGAGAAAAGTTTTTTAAGGCACTGACTTGGCAACTTCCTGGAGGCGACAACTTCTGGAGGCCGCCAATAGTCTTTCCAACACACCAAAGTGTCTAAATCAATGAACTATAAAGCTTTAGCTGCCAGTGCGGCTTTCATTTTTTCAGTTCTACCCCATTTCCACGTCTGAGTGGGACACAGTGTGTTAACATCTTTTGAAAAGGGGAGCATGTTTTGGATATCGGGCCGTTTACCCGCAGGTTGTAAAAATTGCCCGTGAGAGAAGCAAATGAAACGAATCACTGAGTTCCTGTCGATATTCGATGTCTATGACCTTTTCGGTTGCATGAGTTAAGCTACGGGGTAGGTATTTAGGTGACCAGACCTTGACATGTACTGCTTACGCCATAAATATAATGTCGTGATGTCATCATTGCACAGTTCCGTGATGAGAGCCGGTTTGCACTTGCCGTGTTCTATCTTACACATCGCATGTAAAATATTAGCATATTCCTTAATTTTACCATGTGTTGGGTGAAGATTGCGATACTTAATTATTTCACATATATGCCGCCTAGACAAGTTGGGTTCTTTTTTCGTTTAGTAAAAAAACAGACTGAGTCATGTATATACTTTTTGGGGAAATTGCAATTTAAGCGTTTGGGTGGGCATTTGCAAATCGGTCAGGTTGTTGCAATTCAGTCAGGTGCCATTTGTTTTTCAATTCAAGCAGGTCCTATTTTTTTAGATTTAGTAACCCATTAGTAGTAGTACTAGGATGATACGATGGAGAGCTCTCGACAGCACTCCCGTCAAGTTGCTGAACAGCGGCTCCTATACTACCGTATAGTCTTAGTTCTTGACGACAAGGCACAGACATAGTGTGTCGCAATCGTTCGATGCAAATCCTAAAATTTACTCACTGTTTCAATCCGATTAAGCAATTCGCATCACTGAAGCCCAACCACCCGAACCAAGTAACTGGCATGCCGCAGCATGAGACCACGACGGCGGCTCTAGGCCTGGGCGAGCTCGGACTCGAGGACGGCAGCAAGGTATTCTATAACCTAACGTGCGAGCAGCTCGCGGACCACGAGCCGAGGTACAACGAGTGCAACGACACCCGAGGCCTTCGACGAGCTGTACGCCAAGGCCGACAGGCACTTCAGCTCCGTTGACCTCAGGTACGTGTTCGGCGGCCACTGCAGCGTGAACGAGAAGTCCCGCTTAACCGTGCGGCATCCCAACAGTCGACGTCCATTAACCCGGCAGTACCATCATCCCTGGCTCCCAGCCCCGCATCCACTTCAAGCGCGCCGTCAGTTCCAGGGAAAGCTCCCAAATCTTTGGGAAAGAGGCCTGCTCAGCTTTCGCTGCCGGTTTCGCTGGAACCTAGCAATTTCAAAAGGCGAGCGCCAAAGGGTCCGGGTTGCAGCTGTCGCTGCTGCAGCCCAAGGAACAATCTCAGCCTCGGGCTGGGACTCCGTCCGTGGTGGCCTTGACCCAGCATTCTTCCAGCCCGTCAGCCCCACCGACTCCGAAGTCGTACATCGACCGGACCGCGCTGGCTCGTCGACCCCGGACATATACACCGGAGCGGGTGCGAGCATCGGCCAAGTCTCCGACCGTCAAGGCTGAGGCAGATATCGTTCTGCACTTGCCCAGTTCGATGGACCGCAAAGACGACCGACCCGACGTCTGGGAACTTCTCTTAGCTGGGAAGGACTTCTGGGCCGCTGTCGACAAACTGCAGGGGGTGATGGACAAGCACGACCAGTTTGGAAAGCGGGCTGTTGTCAAGCTGCTGACTTCCATGATCTACTGGGAAGCCCTGGGTAGGACCCCGTGGACCTCGTTCGTCCTAGAGGTGTACTATGACGCCGCTGTGAGCAAGATCCGGGATCCCAACTCCGACGTGATCCCTGCTCACTGGGAGTATCTCCACACCTGCCAGCGGTGCTCCTGCGGTCGCTGGTGGTCCCAAGATTCCCGCCTAGGTGATCACGGCCACTAATGGCGCTCCTGTGGCTACCAACATCTCTCCGCTCACTTCCATGAGTTCGGCGGGACTGACCACACGCCTCACACCGGGCACGTCAAGTACGGGATCATCAACGACGCCATAAGCATCGCGGCAGCAAAGGGAGTCTGCGTCTTCCTCTGCGTCCACCACACTCGTCTCGTCGGCGAGTGCGTCACTTGGCCTTCTGAGTCCCACGTCGCCGTATGTGCCGGCTTCGTTGGTGGACATCACGCGTGAGTCGTGTTGGACCAACGCACCGACGGGGTAGTCTGCCCGGCCTCGGAGGCTCGATGGCCACGCGGTGCCCAACATCCTCCAGCCGCTCAGCTCCCGGCTCCAAACCTATCCAATTTGATGACCCAGGTGCCCCTAGAACGTGACATTCGCACTGCTACGGAGTCAAGGGCATTGCACATCGGGCTTTGAGTACGATCCGGACATAACCCAGCAGGTCTGGAGGCTCTGATATCAGCAGTCCTCAGTGACGCGGCTCAGGTGGATCGAGATGCTGGCAAGATGAACTCACTCCTCGTGCAGGTCAAGCAGTAGCGTGAGAGGTATAAGGCCGACGTTCGAGAGTTGAAGGTTCAACACGCCAAATCGCTCGGCACCTCCTGAGCAACACCAGCGTCTGGAATAATCATTCCCACTCTCCTAGCTAAGGTCTATCGTCGTCGTCGGACCTTAACGTTTTCTCATTCACGAATGCCCACTCGCCTATACGTAGGTCTGGCATATTTGATCGCAAGTTGACTACAGTTGTAGTGTCTGGAAAGCTTGTTTCTGAGCTATAATGCTATTCACAGCCACGGAACCACACGATATTATTGGCCTGCGTTCAACTTCAGAACGAAACAGCCGCTTGACCACGTTTAAGCAAGCCCACGTTGCCTCCATACCACGTTCTATGCAAGGGAGGAGCCAGTCATAAAAATCTGGGTTGTCGTGCCCAGCACCAGCACACTCCAGACTTGTATGAAGATTCGCTCCGGTTTCCAAGCGTATATCGTCAAACGATAGCAGTAATCATGGCCGCAGTACTTCGAAGCAACAACTGCGTCAAACAACATCCTGTACCGTGAAATATCAGTTGGCGCTTCAAGTTGCGTGACGAAACATTGCCCAAGTCGATGCGATCACGTACCCGAAGTATCCAGCATCAACCACTCATACAATGGAATCGCCATCCGAGCACCAACACTGGAGAACCACCAGTACACAGACGTGCAACTGGGCCATGTGTATTAACTCGATCCGCTCAGCACCGCTCGATGTTGACTCCAATCCGGCCCAACTCCTCGTTTGTAGCCGTAGTCGAAAACCAGCTCTTCGCCTACAGCGATGTCACGCACCGCCCAGATGGTGATGTGATGGATCCCACATACGCTCACCACTTTTGCCGTGCAATTCGGTGCATCCCCGTCGTGGTTGATAAACTTGCTTTTGTTGCCGCGGCGAAGTGCATCTAACACGGCGTCTTCGTTCAGATCAAATAAGTAACGCATTTCCTTCTTGTCGTAAATGCGACCGCGGCGCTCAGCTTCATCCTGAGATATCATGGCCCCGGTATACTCGTACACAAACGCGTTCGCCACTATCGCTTCTCGGGCATACATGCCATACCCGTGGACTGAAGAAAACTTCATGTCCAACCGTTGATTGTAGCGGTGGGTTACATTGATGTTGCCACAGGTCAACACCATGCTTCTGCTCCGCATTGTAGCACTTTTTCCAGATGCCACCGCCAATTCAGCAGCGCCGCATGCCAAGCATACGTCAGCATCACATTCCCGCAAAGCTGCAAAACAGCGACACGCAGCCGTACGGCACTGGCCAGGCGAGCATTTACAGCCTTCGAACCTGTACCACGTCAAGCAGCCACGTTAGTTAGTTCGATTCATATGAACTTCATCAGGAAGATAACATCGGCCTCTTCGCTAGCACAACCGACCTATTTGGACAATCCCGAGAACAAGCGCACGCTTTCTCGCACATGTGATCGCGCTGCATGCATGTGCAGCCTGTGGAATCGCATCTGCCCCCGTGTATGCAGGGCACGTATTCGTGGGTTGCAGCCCCCCGATCTTGCAAACGCTGGTTGCGAGTCCTGAGCACCAGCTCATAATTGCTCCCATTAGCTCTCTGCCCCTCCTTCCACCTGCGCAGGTGCCGTCCATGTCGACCACCAGCTAAATTTTCGTGCTTCTGAAGCAATTCGTGCAGTTGTGAACATGATACTGAGCCCATTATCGCTGCCAGCAAGCACGAGATATCGCCCAATGTGTCGCGTAGCTTTTGAACCAGCCCCAGTTCCGATGGTGACATCGAAACTTGATCAGCCTTCGGACCACTACGATCGGTGATCTTCCAACACTGCTGGCTGCAGTGACTGTCCGACGACAGGAAGATCTGCATCTTCGCTGCCACATGCGGTATATGCGACGCATTGAAGAACTCGGACGGGTCTGCCGGCGCTTTCGAGTTGCACCGCCAAGAAGCATCCGTGCTATCGACCATACCGACATCATCCTTCATGTTGTTGCACTCACTCACTGCCCCCTCGATCAAGCTTCGTCGTGTTTCCCGACGCACACTATCACTCGTATCATGACCACCACGGCTGCCACAACTTGCTATAGCACCGTGATCGGGTCTAGCCGTATCGATCACCTTGCCGCCCAGACGCTCGACTTCGTCTTCAGTCGACACGACTTCATCCCCAGCATAGAGTTCGACACCCGATAACGACCGAACACGAGGATATACAGGGTCAACACGGCGCGCTGGATGCGGATGATCACCACCGTGCTCTTGACAAGCGTAGCTGTAGCACATTCGACAGAGCGAAGCGCCATATACGTGCACCAGCTCGTTGTACACGCCCGTTGTCCGTAAGCCGAGCGCTGCCTTGCTTTTTGCCGAGCTGCACACGAGGCTGTCCGCGATATTCGACTCGAGGTTGTGGATCGGCGGCTGAAGGCGTTGACTTAGTGACTTCGCCCGTATTGTACTTCTACAAGACAGTGATGACAACTCCATCAATTTCACGATTGCAGCCACATCCGGACGCCCCTCGCTCTCTCCATCATTGACCAGCTCCTTCACTCGTCCAAATCGAATGGGTGCTTGTTGCTGCAAGTCGTGCAGCTTCTTCAGCTCACTGTACGCTGTGTATGCTTGAGAGAAACCAAGTTCGCTTTTTAACGCATGAAAAACCTGTCCCGAGGCGCCAAGACGTCCCACCACCAGTCGCAACACAAACTCTACCACCTCTTCATCAGCCACGCTGCCAATCCGTAAACCGTACTTATCGACGTTCTCACCACCGCGAGTTCCACCAATTGGTCTCGAGCTGGCCGCGTAGTGCAAGAACGGGTTGTCTTCAACGCGATAGTTGGCCCTCAACCCGATGCTCGTCGTGTACTTTCGTAGCGGCTGGACCTCTTTGAGATGATTTACCTGGGTCAACGATGAGGCAGACTTCTCTTGCACAATTTCATCGCCGTGACCGATCTGGAATGACACCCTCCTAGTATTCAAACTGTACGAGCGCTGCACAGACTTGAGTTGCCTCACGGCGCGCTTCTCCACGGGAGATCGAGACAGCATGTGCCACTTCACTAAGCATTGGAAACAAGTTGTTACTAACTCGAACGCAGGTGCAATACGATATGAAAGATGCGTACCGCTGTGGTCATGATCGGACTTGAGCTTTTCCAGTGCTACTTGGTACTTGGCAATCTTCTTGCGAGCCTCTTTCAAAATACCGCGCACTTTTCTTCTGTAACATCTACGAATGATGGGAAGATGCGCCGTCACCACTGCGCTCACTGAACGAGTTACATCACTTTGTGATTTGACTGCCATCCCTGGAAACACGGATGATATACACTGGCTCGGCTTGCCAAAGCTTTTGCGGAACGAACACTGGCTTGCAAGGGTCCCCGTTTCGTCTGCGAGAACATACAGCAGCAATTAGCATATCATATTGCACACAATATTGCGGCGGCCAGCAGCATTATCGTACCGTAGAACGTGAGCGGTTTGTCACAATCTGACTCGAAGGGGGCAGTACATCCACGCACTGGAAGAAGATTCGGCGGGGCTTCACCCAGGTAAACTCCACGGTACGATGTGGGATGGCAAATGCTATTGTAAGCGGCCATGCCAGAACTGTCCACGCCATCGGTCGATAGCTTCAGGTCCTTGTTGGGTTGGTTGCGATGGTTATCGTAAAGTGCTGCTCCATCCGAGAATGATACCGCGTTCGCGTCGTATTGGTTGTCTACGTCGAGATGTTTTGTGTTCGCTGTCTTCAAAGTGCGAAATCGATTCTGCCTCTGGTTACGCTGCGATCGGATCCACGCCAACGCTTTCTCTTGGGCCTGCAGCTCCGTAAGTGACACCTTATCCGTGTTGAAAAAAGAGGACACACGACGCTTCTTTGACGGCGGCGGCGAGGACACTTTAGCTGCATATGCGGAACTCGGCAAGGTGAAGTTTTTGTCGCCTGAAGTTGTGGAGCCAGCAGAAGCAGCTTTGTGGCAATGGGACCGTCCAAACGCATCCACGTCTTCTTCGCATCCTTGGATTGATGTTGACGACGTCGTAGATGGTGTTGCCACCGACTTCCTTGCTTGCAACAATTTCGGGGGTGAAGCCGGCGAGGATGAATTCGACGACAACGATCGAGTCATCGATGTAGAAAACGCCTCAGTACTCTTCTGCATGAGAGGGTGTGAAGGTTGTGTACTCTTGACTGCAGCTTGCTTAGCGGCAATCTTCCTCTTCAACTTGGACTGACTGTTATCGTCGCTCGACTGCCGCCGCATCGAGGGCAAGGAACCATTGGGTTTGCCTCCACGCATAGTCGCCTTCGATCTGTCTCCATCACTTTCCGTAGAAAACCCTCGTCCAGCAACTTTTCCATTTCGTGACAGCACCTGGCCATAAAGAACCAACCCCTTCCTGTCACCCTCGCCATCGGACGACGTCAATGAGGAAAGCGAGGACAGAGACGACACCGAAGACGAACGAGAACGGCTGTCAACAGAAGAGTCAGAAAAATTCGAGGATGACAACAGATCCACAACTTCTGGTGATGGTCGGCTCTTGTCATGGCTTCCAGATTCAGAAGCTCGTCTCTTCTGTGTTGTTTTATGTGGATGGGTAGTCTCCGAGCTGTCAGATCGGCGAGGGGGTCTGAATTTAGGCCTGGTGTCTGGGCTCGAGCTGGACGGTCGTCGATCCGGCATCTTTCTGTGTCTGAGCGCCCCCTTCTGAGTCTTCTTGAGCTCCAGACCCCTCTCTTTCCGAGTCTGCTGCAGCTTCTTGGGCTCATTAGGAATCAAAGGGGGCGCGGGTGGCGCCTTCTTCCTCTTCTTGGGCTTGCAGCCTCTAGCCTTCTTCGTCTCGTAGGCGGCGGCCATCGCCAGGGCCGCCTCCACTGCGTTCGTGTAGCTGGAGGACGGCATCCTCTTACTTCCCCCTTCCATCAGATGGAGATTCTCCACGTCCATTTGGACTTTGTAAGGGGCGATCACAACGCCTGATGATCAAAAACGATTGGTCGAAAGTCGAGCCATCAAACTTCAACATGTAACGGGGCAATCTGATTCCATCACAATCTGATTCCATCACCGTCAGGCCAAGCCAATACGCTGCTAGCTTTCGTTGTGTGTTGGTCTGCCACGGTCTATTATAATAGCTGCAGATCGATCGCTGTGTGCAAGCGAGATCCGTGTCGGTGAGCTGAACACGCTCGAGTGCCTTGCTCCTATCTTCATCCACGTGCACTCACCGCCCGCCACACAGCGGGCAGATGTACTTGTCGTCGGTATTGGCCATGGCTGCGATGATCGCGCTGCATATAACGATCACAAGAAGCACACGTTAGGCTCTGATAACAAGCAATGGGTACCACTCGAAAGGCCATGACGTACGGAGTGAGGCTTGGGTCACAGGCGCCGTGCACCCACAGCTCGCACGAGTCGCAACATACAAACGTGTTCTGGTCGTCGTCTTCGTAGACTTCGTTGCAGACTGGGCAGTATTGGCCTAGCGCACGCAGCTCTCGCTCGCGAGCCAGCTCCTTCTTCGTACGAGCGCGCTTCTTCACCGAGGAGGGAGCCAGCATAGCAACTACAGCAGGAGCAGGCGACACACTTTCTGCCGCTCGCCTCGACCGAGGGGTTTGAGAGGAAGAAGGCGACGCCTTCCGTTTCTTCGAAGAGGAGGCGTGTGCTTCCACCAGGACGCCCAGCTCGGTACGCTGCACGCTCTTTCGCTTTCGGGACGAGGATCTGGCAGGAGTAGATGCTGTTTCCTCGTAATCAAATGCTTGGCTACCAAGACCACCATCAAACGCGTTGGGTGCCGTATCAATTGCCATCGCCTCCGCTTGTCTGGCCGGATGCGCCTGCTCAACCTCAAACGCTGATGTCTGCGGCGTTGAGTACGGCTCGGGGGCTCGATCCGCATACACAAAGCCATTCATCTGAGCCGGCGACGGGATTGGCGTCGGGCCTTCATCTTCCGAGTTCTCCAGCACCTCATGCCTGCGGCGATGTTTCTTCTTCTTCTTCTTGTCCTTGCGGCTGTGCTTGCGATCTTTCTTTCGCTCCTTCGAGGATGCAGTGGCCGCTTCGATCTCCTCTCTCGTGAATTTTAGAATCACGGCACCATGGGGCGCGTCATCTTCCAACGCTTGCTCCGCCATCACCTCGCTCGCGACGCCATCCTGCATCGCCAGCATATCTTGCTTCATCTGCTCCTTCTGCTGTTTCTTCAACAAGTGGATCTGGTGCTTCAGACGCTTCTTCTCCAATTGCGCCGCGGACGCTGCCTGTTCCTTCTTGCGTCGCTCCTGGCGTCTCTTCTCCACGCGCTTCTTATCAAACAGATCCGCTCGCTCGAGCTTCAGGTAGCACTTGAGACACAGATCCACCTCGACCTTCTGCTCCACCTCCTGCATCTTCACCGTCTGTGGCGCAATCTGTGCCATACCCTGCGCCACGAACGCATTGGCCAAATTCGTGGCCGCATTCTCCACCACAGGCTTCGTAACCTTCACCGATCTAGTCTGCGTGCGCCACAGCGGCGTGGACTGCGTCCTGCACTCCCGACAAGTCTTGGCCAGCAGCGGGACGGGGTCCATCACCGCCGCCATGGGCGCCGCTTTGCGCTTGCCGCCACGGCCTCGCGAAGGCTTCGCTACTGGTTTAAGTGCGAACTCTCTAGGCGGCCAAGGTCGGTCCCGCACAAACTCCAATGCATCCTCCGTCTTCTGCTCCGGCGGGAAGAACTCTCTTCCATCCAGCGCGCCTTCCATCCGCATCTTACGCAGCAGCAGCTTCGTATTGGCAGGCTGCGGCGTCCACGTAGAGCTTGGCACCGGGTGGAACTCGAACTGGTCGGGCGTGACGTCTCCCCACTGCGCATTACGCTGCGCGAAGCAGCTGCGACGCAGCATCTCCAGCTCCGTGTCGATACGCAGCGTGGCTTCGCTCAAGATCGATAACTGCTGCGCCTGGCGGTAGCGCGTCTCGAGCTCCATGCGCACGTCCTCCCGGGTGGTCACACTGCCGAAGTGGCTGGTGGTTGGGGGGAGGGGCTCGGCCGAGAGGAAGGCGAGTGGCGAGGGCGACTCGTGGCACGGCAGCAGCGGCAGACCGTCGCTCCCCACGCGGAACGGGCGCCCCGGGGCGCCATGCTCGACTCGAGAAGTGCGGGTCACAAGTGAAGAGGCTGAGGCAGTGGCGGGCATTTGGGCGCTTTTCGAGTAAAGAGAGACAGAAGTGTGGGGTGTGGCACGACACCAAAGAGGTGTGCGCTACACCAATATTGAGGGAAAGAGCCTTGACCTCGCGGGTGCTGAAGCCGATGGCTGTCTTTGGGCTGATGCCGATAGTTTTTGAGCAGGTTGTTGACGTTGATGCCATGGTTCAAAGCTGTAGTGGTCGCTTATCGAGATTGACGTGGACTTGCATTGGTGCCTGCTCAAGATTCCGGAATTCAGATCCGAAAAAACTTGGTGCAGCAAACACCAAGAACGAAAAGCTGCCGACATGCTGCCTTCTGCTACCACGTACGTCGATGCAGTCGAGTCAACGGCGCTCGAAGACGAGCTGAAAAGGGAGCTGGAGAAGCTGGAGAATGAAGCGTTTGCTTTTCTCGAAAAGTTTCTTGAAAGCAATGAGGACCCCAGCAATTACTTCGAGTTGCTTGATCGAGATTCCAACACTCCCGACCTGATCAAGCAACAAGACGGGTGCGATTTGAAATTGTTGGAAGACGAGGGCTTTGCGCTTCTCGAGTCACTCCTTCAAGACGAGGATGAACCCAGCGCTTTTGACGATTTGTTCGCTCGAGGTGTTGTTGTCCCCAGTCACTCGAACAAACCAATCGATTTCCCAGATCAACAAGAAATGGAGAGACTGGAGGAAGAAGCGTTCGAGCTCCTTGATCCAGTTTTCGAGGAAGAGGCGGAACCAAGCGTCCATAGAGACCTATTCGTTCGAGATACCGTTGCTTGTGAGCACGATGCACGGCCGCAGCAATGGCCCCGACACACGAAGACCGGGCTTGATCTGCACCCAACTGAAGTATTGGTCAACTTGTTGCCCAGTGCACACAATGTGAAAATGCTCAAGAAGAAAAAAGGCACACTTTTGGGCAGAATGCTTCAGCGAATTCGGGCGATCATCGGAAGATAAGAAGATAAGCAAGGCGGCGGTGGGTCCAGAGTTGCAAAACAAGTATATCTTCATGTCGACGCAGCGACGTGTGGCATGCACGAAGTATTGAAGATGGCTGCGAGCTTCAAACAAGACGATTCCACAATTTCTGTGTTATTGAGTGAGGCAATCATTTCAGCATATTACATGAGGAGCTGTGTAAGTATTTCCATTGCAATCATTGTGCTCTCACGTAGGCGATTCAGTTCTCTTTGCTTTCTATCTGCAGCTTGAGCTCCACTTGAGCACCAAGCACCTCATTCTTTATTGGGATCTACGGACAAATAGAGCAGGGCATCTCGGGCGCCCTTGGGTGATCGTCGACGTCACATGTGCGCCGTTCGCAACCGTAACGCTGCAGGAGAGACGAGCGGTGTCTGTGGTTTGTCGAGTTATAAATCGTTTTTTTTTGTCAAAGTTCTGTAAGCTGTCAGGAATCTCGAGAGAGGGGGAATGTAGAATGTGGACCGAGGCCACTCAGTCTCTGCTTGGTTTCTTGAGCCGGAAATATTGAACAGAATAACAAGAGAGGAGAGAACGCGCCATGGGGTAAGCCCTCGGTGTGCATTCGTGTAGTGGCGACTGTAAGGTGGCCTGGACATGCAACGATAGCGTCACCCCACGCTGCAAAAGCAGCATGCGCACCTAGGAGTAGTTGTCGACTGCATGTGTCCTTGTACCAAGAGTACCGTCCCAGCAGCTCGACCTGATTTTGAAAGCGTCCAGGCCAGCGCCACGTATATAAACGTGATGTATCGATAGTTTTGCGTTGTAGTGCAGAATAATGCTGAGCATGGTCATCGCGATCCCCCAGTATAACTTTGCGTAGACGATGTTGAACGCACAAGTCACGATATGCACCGCAAGGACTAGCAGCCACCAGAACGCAAAGCCACATAGTGCGAGGTTCACATGCTGAGTGCCATGCACCGAAGTCCATTGAGCCGATCGATCCATGAAGCTAAAACGAAGTAAAGTAACCGTTTTCAATTGATTGGTATCAACAGCTCGTGAGCAAGCTCAGCCACGCGACCCCATCTTGCTGCTACGCCAAGACTCACAACAACTTGTCCAGTTCTTCGGTGATCCGTCCACCAAATGTCGTGATTGCCGCTCTTCTTAGCCCCTCTCTGTAGTTTACAGCATATGCACAACACGCACCACTTGCGCTGCTGTCGTGTACCCCTGCTAGACATCATTTCAGGGGCAAGTTCACGACTTCTCCATTGACAGCACCCGAAACAAACTGTTATGCTTCTCAACGGCGAACTCTACGTAGCTTGCGTGCGGGCCATTTGCACAGCATGTCCCAGTTGCGTGAAATATTGTCGAAAGCGATGCCGTTGGCGACGCATTCGCAGCTCACCAGGCATCTGCTGGTAAACCTCTGCAGGTAAAAGCGAAGCAAGAGCACATTCTTCAGTCACCACGGTCGATACGGCGGACAGGAAGCCACCTGCAAAAAGCCACGGCACCGATATTAGCAAGCTCTTCTGAATTATTCGAGTACTCGAGCACAATGTCACTCTTACCTCGGATCTGTACTGGGATCTGCGGTGCATGAAGACACTGAAACAGGAAATCCCAGAGATTACGAACGCGATAAGGCTCTCGCTTCGGTCCCAAGAAACCAAGCACAACGCGGACAACTTCGGCTGCGTAAATGTCGATCCTTTCGAGGATGGGCTCAGGCTGACAACGCATCGCGTCCAAGAGGAAGCCGCACGCAGCATCACATATTTCCTGAATCTGCGTTGACGAAACCAAAAGACATCTATAAGCTACCAAAGTTCCTTCTGACCAGCGGCAAATGTATCCGAGACTTACCTGGTGATCGATTTTCACAAGCCTCATTGCCAGATCTAAGCAAACCCAGAACAAGCTAGGCCCTCCATTTGAATGGCTGTGCAGCAGTACTAGTGGAAACGAGCTCAAAACCTCCCGCGCCAACTTCATAAACTGTTCAACCTCTGGAATCATCTTCACGGCTTCATGGTGCTGTACCAGGAAGCTCTCCATTGATAGGACAGAGCCCGGTCCTATGGTATCGTGCAGCTTCCTCCGAAATCCAGCAAGAAGTCGCTGCAACGAAAGGAAAAAAAAAAGAACATGTCAGTCCTGCATTAATGAAAGCAATCATCTCTCCATTCTTACCTCAAACGCCTGGTGGGCTGACGATTGAAATGTGTTGTTGCCTCGTTGCCGTGTGATTATCCGGGAGCAGCACATCAGAATCTCAGGGGTGACGCCTTCTTCATACCACGATAGACTCGCGTCCAGCATTTGCGCTTCGATCGGATGAGAACCTTCCTTTCTCAAATGAGGAAGAACATTGAGGAAAAACTGAACTCCTGCACGTCTGCAGGTGTCGTCTGCGTTTTGATGCAGCAGTGCAGTACTGACGAGAGGCCAGAGCTCGTCGATCAACTTGGTGCCGTGCTGCTGGTCTTGGACACCTCCAAGAGCACGACCCAACAGGTAAACACCACTGGAAACCTCGGCAGGACTTGCACTTTGCACGCGAACCGTCAAACTGGACAAGATGGACGAGCATAACGACGCAAAATCTATCGACACGGCCAGTGAGTACACCTTCCATCAGCAAATCCCCAACCAGCACTTCATCTCGCGCATACCTGCGTCAGATACTCCGCTGGTAACTCGGAATGTTACGTCCAGCAAGTCGCCTTCGCTCTCCTGAATAGCTTTGACTCGTTGTAGGCTGCAGAATCCTAGTAGAGCTTGCAGCAGCTGCGCCCTCTCGTCGACCGTTGTGTATTTACTGTACAGTTCAACAACACAAACCGAAAGCTCAGCTCAAGCCCAATGTCACAATACACATCGTTCTACGTACGTTATTGAAGGGCTGCAGTCCAGGAGTGATTGCACCGCGACCGGAAAGGACGATGGAAATTGAAGTCCTTGACAAATTATCGTCGATGCACGCAGATAGACACTTGCCGGCAATGCAAGCGACGAACTCAGTGATCGCAGATACCTGGCAGCAACCAAATAACGTGAGTTTGGCCGGGATACCAATGGTGGCAGTGAGACCTGCTTACCTTGCAATACCGTTGGTAACTAAAGGGTGAACGGGTAGGTTGAGGGCGCAATCTAACGCTCCCAACAGAACATCAATGCCACCGGATGCTGAAGCTTGGAACGAGTCTGGGTCGTCTTCGGACTCCGAATCGGACGATACAGCATCGAATAACTCGACCATATACGAGAGCAGGAAAAGGAGCGCATCAATCAGCGCAACGTCCTTGCAGCCTGAAAGCATTTGGCTCATGCCCTTTACACACGACGCATAGTCGCCGCTGGGCTCTCCTGGACCTCCTGGCCATTTGGAAAAAAGACTCAGCATAGTATCCGCGATTTCTCTGGTGGATCGTGAGCACATATCGTAAGGATCGGCTACACAATGAGTTCCGCGCGTTTGAAAGCGAAGCTTACCTGCGCAAGTCAGCGATTGCCTCAATCGTCGGATCGTCGCTCACAATTTCTTGTCTTTCAACAAACCATTGCGGGTACTTGCACTGCTCGATAAGCGCGTTAACCAAACGCGAAAGCACACTGAGCACGTGCTCCTGCCCCGCCGCGTCTAAAAGCTGCGACGAAACCTCATTTAGATCCGAGCTGCCTTCGAGGAAAAAGAACCAGATCTCTAGCGTTGGCTGCACCACGTCGATGTCGTCGTACGAAGAGCAGGCCAAAAGCAGCTCTAAGAACTCGACGGAGAAGCGTCGTTGCTGCTCGGGTTTGGCCCTTTCTTTAGTATCTGCTACTTGATTTGAGAGCAGCAGAGGGGCGTGATTCATCACCAGAGAGCAGGTAATGCGTGAAATACCGCGACAAGCAATCGTTTGCTGCTCCTTCACCATAATTTCGCCCGTTGGAGACCGCACCTCGTATTGAAACACTGGCATCGCTTCCACCATACGACATCCAGTGTGAAGTACAGCGTTAACCATACTTTCTGATACAGGAGCGGACACAGTGCATGCGAATGAATCTGCAATAATCCCGGCAGCCACCTGTGTGGGCAAGGGTCAGTAATGAAATACACATCGGCGGTATCTGCAAAATTTACCTGTGCCTGCTCCTCATTGCCTCTTATGACAATACTGAACAGAATGTCAATCAGTCCGCTATGTAACCAAAACCCAACGCAAACAGACACGTAGTTAGTCTTATAGTGAACGCATAACTGTAGCCAACACGATGATCGTACCGAGAGAAAAGATGCGCTGCAGTTAAGCCAAACGCTTCATGGCTCGGTACACAGCCCACAATCCAGCCTTCCAAACACCGAAGCGCACTGGCCCTTTGGTCAGGTCTACCACGAAAATTAAAAGCACGTAAGAAACGCACCAACCAACAATCCCACAATACAACGTACATAGTCGTCAGAATCATGTGCACTGCCGTCAAGACTTCCTCTCCTTCTGCCTGGAAAGTCGTCAGCAGCGCGTGCGTCTCCTCCTCAGTACACTTCCTCTCCAACGCCAAGATCTGCACTGGAATGGCCCCCAAAATTTCTGCCAACTACATACAAAAGTCAACGATCAACGCAGCATCTACACAACATTTTCACGATTCCATCTTACCACTTCGGCGCCCTGTTGGGGCCTCTGTGCAGCAATTCCTGCGTCCACGAGCCGCTGCACGTCGCTCTTCCAGCCCGGCCAGCTCTTGTCCGACTTGACGACAATGTCCGCCAGCGTCACGCAGGCGAGACGGCAGCTCACTGCCGAGAGACTGCCATCGGACGCTGTGCACGTCATTTCCAGCAACTTCAACAGCGTCTGTCTCATGGCAAAATACCATAAACGGCAACATGTTCGTCACTTCACTATCTTATCAGCTAATCAAATTGAAGACGACGCATTATGCACAGTACTATACCTGCCGCACTGCATGCTGCTGCTGCGCACTGATGTGTGCCCACTCGTGCTGCGTCTTGAGCCGCAGGATCTGCATGGCCACAAGCCCCGGGGCCGCCAAGGGCTGCTGCGTGTGCGGGTCGCGCGCCGGCCGCTCCAGCAGCTGCAGAGCCGCTTGCCACGCCTCCTCGCGCAGCTGGAACTGCATGAGCCACGCGTTAGCGGCGCGCTGTTCGGCGCCACCTGACGCGCCCTCGAAGAGCTGCCGCGCGCACGCAGCCAGTTGCTCCGCCATCTCCGAGCTAAACGACGATCTGGAGGTGGCTTTGTGCTCTGATTGGCCAATTTTATTTTTCATGTGGCTTCACATGGAATGGTGTGTTTAACACCACCGTGTTGAATCTCTTCGGCGAAAGATGACCAACAACATGGAGCTGCTGGGTGCGTTCGTAAAGCGCTTCTGGGGGTGGCAGCGCCGTCTAGAGCCTATAAAATGTTTAGACTTATGCCCAGGAGACTGACAAGACTATGTGTGCCTATTGCATGTCGTTTGGCTTGATATTTGTAGAGAAAGCGGCGGGCGAAGGGCTGCACGAGTTCGGAGCGCTCAACACGCTCCTGTTTGTACGACTTTAACATTTTTTGTTTTGTTTTGTGCAATGAATGGAGGGCTCACGCTGTGCTACTTTGATTGGTAGGTGATCATTCTGGGCATGTGCATCGTGTGCGCGTACCTGATCAAAGAGTACCGCTTCTACTACCTGCCCGAATCGGGAGCCGCCATGCTCGTGGGGATGATCGTCGGTGCCTGGTACGGAAGCAGCAGAACTGCAGCGACGGTGAAAGGTGATGGCTAATTTGTGTTGCGATTCTGTAGCGCGCGGCTGTTCTATCCGAGCCGCAAGGAGATGGAGTTCCTCCGATTCAATGTATGGCAATGGAGGGGTTTGCCTCATGCTGGTGGCTGAGCTGACGATACGTCTATGATTCACAGAAAATACTGTTTTATTTCCTGCTGCTGCCGCCGATCATCTTCGAAGCCGGGTACTCGCTGCACCGGGTAGGCTAGCATGCTGTAAGTGGAGGGTTGTCAGCGCGCGAAAGCTAATTGGACGGATTTTGTTAGAAAAGATTCTTCGACAACTTCAAGTGCGTGACAAGCCCGAGAATCCTGCTGCTCAAGGACAATTTAACTAACATCGTGTTATGGTAGTACGATTCTGTTGTACGCCGTGCTAGGAACAGTTGTGTCAACGTTTATCATTGGGTATCTGACATTCTACGCCGGCAAGGTAAGCGCAGTTTCTTTCGTTTGTTCGGTGTGAACGATCATAACTAAGGATGCGATGGCTTGGTTGGAAACTGCTAGTTGGGGTGGATCGAAATCGACACGTCGTCACCGCTCGAAGCTTTGCTGTTTGGAGCGCTGATCTCGGCCGTGGATCCCGTGGCGACGCTTTCAATCTTGGGCAATCCGGAGCTGAACCTGGACCCTTTGTTGTACAGTCTTGTATTTGGTGAAAGCGTATTGAACGATGCGGTGGCCATCGTGCTCTTCAACACCTTCTTGAAGGTATTGGAAGCCGGATGCTAACCTGTCCGCGTCAAAATGCTTCAGCATTAACTCTGTATGTGTTATGAATGCCTAACAGTTCGAAGAGTCCCAGAGTGAGTTCACGTCAGGAGCCGCTGCCTCTTTGATGATCGAGTTCACGCTGATCTCGTTGGGCTCCGTGGCGTGTGGCGTCTTTACTGGGTACGAAGCAACGTATACATGAGCAGGTTGCGATTTCAAGTTCTTATCGCATCGTTGTATGGTCGTGTGCCATCAGGTTGGCGTGCTCTTACATGTGCAAGAACTCCAACATCAAGGGTTATCCAGCCTACGAAATCACGCTGCTGTTTCTGTACGCCTACGGATCCTACGCGCTTGCGGAGGTCATGAAGCTGTCGGGAATCATGTCGCTCTTCTTTTGTGGTATCATCATGGCACACTACAACTCGTACAATCTGTCCAAGCCGTCACAAGTGACAGCAGAGCACATTTTCAAGAGCTTTGCGCTCGTTTCCGAGTTCTTCGTGTTCTTGTACATGGGAATGGGTGTCTGCGCCGGTCAATTCGGCCGCTGGGACTTCACCTTTGTCCTGCTCGCCATCATTATTTGCTTGGTGGCACGGCTTTTCAACACGTTCCCGCTCAGCTGGATTGCTAACAAAGGGTACGTTGAGAACTCGCGTTTGTGTTGAAACTTCACGGATCTCATGATACGTGTCTCCAGACGCACTACAAAAATTCCCACGAAGATGCAAGTGGTGTTATGGTTTGCAGGGCTTCGTGGGGCAATTGCCTTTGCGTTGTCACAGTACGTATTGAGCTTCTCTTTCACCGATGTCTTTCAAGCGTGCTGATCAACATGTCCACTTGCAGGAATATGCCGGGGCCAAACCAGGACTTGTATGTCACTACGACACTTTCTGGTACGATGTGAGCAGGATGATGAGTTGTGTGAACGCATTTACTAACGCTATGGCGTGTAGTGTGCATTTTCACGACAATTATCTGCGGCGGCATGACGGAGCCATTGCTGAAGTACACGAGACTGAAGGTTAGTACTGGCCTGTAGTGCAATTATTGTAGCATATTATATCTAAGCTTTCGTATTTTTCAACCAGCGCGATCAGCCGAACCCAACGGAAGCAGATGAAGAACAAGACGAAGAGGAGGGCTTGCTCAGCGAGATGGTAGACTCTCTGTGGTCCATTTTGTTTTGCTTGCTTGGTGGGCGTTGCTAAATTGTTTGTACGTGTACCCAGATCTCGGATCATGACGAAGACGACGATGTTCGCAATCACCCCGTGTTTGCACGCCAAGAAGAGAAAAGTGGTTTGCACTCCTTTTGGAGCAACGTATGTGAAGATACAAGGGTTCTGAGGCTGCTCTGTTTGTGGGCTTGAAGAAACTAATTTCGTCGTGATATGTGCTACGCCGACTGCAGATCGATGAACGCTACATGAAGCCTGTCTTTGGAGGATCTGTTCACCGTCGGGTATGCTACGTACAGTGCTGTACCAGGAGTGTATCTACTGCATGGGCAGAAGCACTGACGTGAAAATGTGTCTGGTCTGATGATTTGCTAGGCGTCGCAGCCACAGTCGCCATCTAACACGCCGACAAAAAGCAGTGGCCAAGGAAAAGGAGTTCAGTAGGTTTATGAAATGGGAATTCGCTTGATACTTTCTGCATCAACTCGGTTCAAGAGAAGGCAAAATTTTCCTGAGCTGAGGGTTAACAAACCGTTAAGCTGTCGGATCAGCCAGACGAACTTCTGCTTCCGCTGATCCATAGCTAATCCGCTTGCCACTTTTGCGCTTCTCTCTCTGGCCGCTGCTCGGACATTCTTTTTCATCTGCACCCCCACTCTTTTTGTGGTGACGACGGTGGTGGTGGTGGACTGTACCATCATCTTCATACGATGAAGCGTGCGTTTCAGAAGTTCGAGATGACGTTGAAGTACGCGACGAAGTAGAAGCTCGTGAAGACGTTGACGTCTGCGACGACGTTGAAGCTCTACGTCCGTGATCTTCACTGCCATGAGCATGGCCACGGGAGCCCTTGGATCGACTTCGACCACTTTCAGATGCACCATCACTTGCTCGCGAGTGTGACGATGTTCTGGACTCTTCGATGCTGGACGCTCGCGATGAAGCTGACGTTCGTCCAGCGCCTTCGGTCTCGGCTTGTTTTGGCGTATTCCCCTTGGACCTGCTTCGACTGCCACTGGTTTTGCGTGGGCTTTGGTCCTGTTTGAGAGGGTTGTTAGAAATCCTGTCAAAGGCATCCCAGGTTTTTCGGTCTTAATACTCACCACAGCCTGGCAGTTGTCATCGAACAGGAAAAAGGCCTAAAGACAATCGCATACCACCCGTTGAGCATTATGAATGCCACATTCTGTGACGAAGTACACATCACCTTGAGGTGGGGGTCGGAATGATGCTTGAAAAACTCGACAGCAGTTCGGATCTTGCAGACATTCGAGACAAACGAGTCCAGCAACACGCGCCGCTCTTCGAGAAATTCGAGGTCGAATGTCTTGCCCAACACACCACGGAAGGCGTCGCGTTTGTGCTTGACAAGATCGATGCCCTCCAACTGTGGGCCCATCGATTTCTTCAGTTCCCTGTCAAAATGAAACCAACTTTAGTCAACAAACGTTGTGAATTACAGAAAGCAGCAGGGCAACGACTCCATACTGGTGAAGCTCATCAAACTCGGAAAATCGGCGCCAAAGACTCCACTCCTTCATTAGACGACGGGCAGCCATTTTGCTGAAAACTTGACATGAGCAGGTGATCAAGTATTCCTACAACAAAATAAATCCACGTTTAGCACATGAGATGATGAATGCCACCCCAGTCAAACAATATTGCCTCGTACCGCGTGGGTGCCGTCCACATGGGGACGAAACTTGACGACGCGAGCGTGGAACTCAAACTCATTTTCCGCCTGTGAGATAGCAAACCGAGGAGCTCGAGGTCCGTCTCGAGCGATTTGGGTGAGCGCCTTCACCCAAGCTTTCTTCGTCGAGTCATTAGGTGCTGAGAAAAAGTGCGTGCTGTCCTTGACGACGCTTGTTTCTCGCACGTAAAAGCAAAACGGAGTGTCGTCAACGTCGATGCCGTAACTGGGTTCTCCAGGCACAGGGGTCGAAATATCCGCTCCAACAAGTTGCACACTCCAGCACACCTCGAACTGCGATCGATCACTGAACGCGATCAACCGAGCAGAGATGTCGTCTAGCTTGACGAACAGGTTGCGCCATTCTTGCTTCTTCTTCTTCTTTTGGAGGCTGTGGCGGTGCTGGTCGTCCGACGATACTGTAAGGATGAACCCCTCCATGCTTCTCGTTTCCCTGACTTAGAAATACGTGAGTGAGGACCTAGCCAAGAGAACAAGTTCAAATGGTTTGGTTTGTTACCCTGAATCTTTCCTCATCCTCTGCATCAGGACCAGAAGACGAACGATAACTATTTTTGAAGAAATATTTTGTTTTCGAGTTATCTGCCGGTTGAAGCACCTCGGGATCTATACGTGAACGAAGAAACATCCAGACCGAGCTCCTCCACTCCGCTGAGCGTTGTCAGCGCAGGTTCAAGCGGTTCAACACCTGCTCCGTTGTCGTTCACGGGTTGGCCAGGTCGACTATTCGCCCGGATTAAGATCGACTTTCTTGATCCAAGTACAGCAGCCTGTTATGGACATCCGTTGTTGATGAGCATAAGACAACAAGTCAAGAATCGCGTACTACGTACCCGAACCGGGAAACGAGACCTGCGTTTACCCTTCGCTGACTCCAACGCTCTGGTGAACGAGCTGCCCAAGCGCTTTTGGAGCAGCGGTACAATGAACGCATTGCTCTGTACCAGATCAATGACTGTGCGGCCCTTGAAATTCTGCTCGCATTGAAATGAGCATACATTGTGCGAGTTAAAGATGGTTACGAAAGCGCACCTTACTGACCCAGAGCGCAGGAGTGGATCCATGCTCGATGCGTTCCAGCTCTCGAGCCATCTCCAAAAGCATTGTGCCGTGACCTTGACGCCCTGCCCAGTGGAAAGCTGTATCGCCCTGTATTGTTCATTCCATCCAGGCGATGAGGTTAGGAAGATGCGGCACCGCTTCGCCAAAAGATTTACGTACGTGACTGTCACGGTGTCGTGGGTCAGCGCCGTGGCGAAGTAAGCAAACGCAGACATCCGAATGCCCGGCGCGTGCAGCTTCGATGAGAGCAGTAGTCTTACTTGCAACCTAACGCCCAGTACAACAAAAGTGTGAACTCTTCTAGCAGCAAATCACTTCTCCGCGACAACGCAGATTCTTCTTACGCTGTCAACTTGGTCAATGCTGCACCCCGTGGCCAAAATGAACTCGACAATTGGTCGGTATCCATACCTGCGTGAAACCCACGGACGAAAGATATCGTAGTTAGTACGTAAGATCAAGGCCGAGAGCATTCGCAGCGTACCACGCAGCACAATGAAGCAGTGACCTCCCTCCCTGCTCCGCATCTGGATGTCGTCGACGCAACAGCGTAGACGCTCCTTCTACGAGGAAATAGTTGCGCACAATGTCTAGCTCGTTGTTGCTGACGGCGTCCCAGACGCTTCCTCGGTAGTCGATCACCCTCTTCCTGGCCTCCGCTCGCTCGCGGCGCTTCATCGCGTCTTCACTGGCCTCAGCAACGATCGGCCGGTGCGAATTAGCGCGAGACGTAGCAGCAGCAACATCTTTACCCGGGGACGAACTCTCCGGCCCTCCTCTCTTCAGAACCAGCAGAACCAGTCAACACCTGACAACTTCAACAAGAGACGAGTCTAGCGTTGCGCACCGCCGCAGCTTTCACGTTGATCTCGACCCCCACAGCGGCAATCGAGCGATTCAGATCTTGTTCCATCTGTCTCTGCATCACTCGCTCCTCCTTCTTGGCCCGCAAGCGAGACTGGAATCCTTCCCCATTGTCCTCGCCTCCCATGGAGTCAAATTCAAAAGTGACTCCTCGCGCTGCATGGCTACACAAATCGTCCCCTCCACTCAACATATAAAATCGACACTTGGGTTTTTGTATGTATTCCCACCCTCCCTCTATTCGCATCGAGCTGCTCAGGTCCCATGCCGCAGTCCAAGAAGCAGCGGCTTGCCGTGGAGCCCATAGCTCCCGTTGCAGCTCTCCACGCCCCTCCCAGCACCTCCAACTACATCGGGCGTATCCGTCCTGCCCTCCCAGAGCCTAATAGTGCTTCTACTACCGCCCACATTGCCGTTAAACGCCCGCAACTCTCAGCCATTGAAAAGCTGGAGGTGCTGACCTGGTACCACGCCAATGGACGCAACCAGAAGGCCACAGCCGCGCATTTCCAGCAATTTCCACGCTATGGCAAGCTCAATCAAGGCACAGTGAGTCGCTGGGTGGCTGCAGAAGCCAAGATTCGAGCGGCGGCCAACGGATCGGCGAAATCTGCGACGTGTGACGGAGTGTATGCCACTCGTGAAAAGAGTCTCAAGCACCCGGAGCTTGAGAAGTGTCTGGCCCTGTGGCTGGAGCAGCTGGACGCAACGAGACGCGCCCGGTTGACTGGACGAGAGATCAAGAGGACAGCTCGACAGATCTACGACGAGCTTGGGGTGCCTGAAGCGGACAGACTCGAGCTGTCGAACGGGTGGCTGGGCAGGTTCCAGACTCGACATGGACTGAAGCTGCATCGACGGAATAGTGAGGCTATAGCGACGGATGGAACTGGCCTGGAAGAGGAACGGGAGAGGACTCGAGTTGATATTGCGACGTTTCTTGCTGGAAGTGATGGAGGCGATCGTCGATCTCTGGAGGATGTGTGGACGATGGAGACGACCAGTATTTTCCTCGAGTGCAGCCCAGTGAAGGTTGCTGGGGGTCGTAGAATAAGGGGAAAACGTACAAGGATCACGGTTGGCCTGGCTGTAAACGCTACGGGAGTGGAACGTTTGGAGCCGATCTTCGTTGGGCACGACGATTCAAGCCAAGAAAGTCTCAAGTATTATTTCAGTAATCGGACGGCGCATATGAGCCAACGTATTTTCTGTGAGTGGCTGATGGCATGGGATCATGCACTTGTCGAAGCGAATCGGCATGTTCTCCTGCTCGTGAGCGAGGCTTATGGAAATGCGGCAGACGAAGCCAGGCTTTCTAACATCCAGCTGCGGTTCTTCCCGCTTACACTCTCGGTTCATCTCCAGCCATGCAGTGTTGGTCTTTCAAAAGCTTTTCACGTGCTGTACCGGAAATTGTTGTTGAATCGAGGACTGAACAAGTTTCGTGAGACCATGGAGAAAGCAGCTGACACCAATACTCTGTTTGGCTTAACGTATATCGAAGCAATGGATCTGGCGATATCTGCGTGGCAACAAACAGGTCTCGAGCCCAAGTTGGCTGCTAGTTGCTGGCAGAAGACGCAGATTCTTCCTGCTCCCGCCGATGTGTCCGACGTATCTACAGCACTAATCGAGGCGGACACCTACATCTCCATCGCTGTCAACGAAGAGATAGTGAAGCTGGAGCAAGCTCTGCAGGTGCTAAACCTGGAGGCTCAGTCTCGGCATGTTGTGCTGGACTGCCTGAGCGCAGACGAGTATGTGGTCCTTTGTCTGGACGAGGGCAAGAGCAACGACTTTTCGATCAAGGAGCTGGTCCAGCTTGCCGTCCAAGGGCAAGATGCTACCCTTGCTTTAGAAAAACCGAACCATGTTGACAGTAAGCAGGACGTTCCTTCCAACGTCGCACCCAGCCACGTCGACGTCTCTCCGGACGTGATTCTTCACGCCCAACTGACTTTAGAGCAATACTGGACTCAAAACAACTTCGAGCTGTCACCCGCCATCGTCCAAGTTCTCCAGCAGACAAGAGCACGTCTCCAGCAGCAGTTCACTTTAGCTTCAACACCTTCAACATCAGTTTGAAGTGGTCGGTCCATAAAACCGCATTGTTTTACGTAAATTCACCTCTTTTTCGTAATCCACCGGTCAGGCACACGTTCACGATGCCATTCCGGAACTCGCTGCGCAATGTTGCGGACGGCTCTCCTGGGCGCGGGGCGTCCGCTCCGTCAAGCTGCAGCGGCACGGAGCTTCACCAGTATCAAGCCAGGCCTGCGACTCCCTAATGCGCTGCAGCCAGCTCGCTCGCCGCTGCTTCCAGCGCTGCACAAGCGGCCATCGGAGCAGCAGGTGCGGCTCCAATACAACTACCGAGCCAGCAGTCGCCGTCCGAGCCGCGCCGTGTCGGGCGACGTGGTGGTGCTGGGGCTCATCTCAGTGAACACAGTGGTGACTATGGCCTGGCTGCGCGCTCAGGGGCCGCCGCCCAGACACCCGGCGCAGAAGTTGCGCAGCTTCCAGCCGTCCATGAGGACCATGCTGACCCACTGGACCACGTCCACGCAGCACCTACAGGAGGGGCGCTACTACACGTTATTGACAGCTATGTTCAGCCAGGCCACGGTGGGCCACCTGTTCGCCAACATGTTTGGGCTCTACTTCTTCGGTCGTCAGATGTGCGACGTGCTGGGCCATCGCAAGTTCCTGGGGCTCTACCTCGTGAGCGGCGTGCTCTCCTCGGCTGCGGCAGTGTACGAGCAGAAGCTGTCCGGAAGGCTGACGTACAACCTGGGAGCTAGTGGAGCTGTGAACGGCATCACAGCCATGAGCATTTTGCTCTTCCCGCACGGCACGCTGCTCATCTTCGGCATCATTCCCATGCCCGCGTGGCTGGGCGGCTCGCTCTTCATCTTCAAGGACGCGTACTCGTTCGTGACGGACCGGCAGGACGGCATCGGCCACGTCGCGCACCTCAGCGGTGCGTTCATCGGCGGCGCGTACTACTACTACCTCCGTCGCGGCGGCTTCCGGAGCTTCCGACGCTTCTAAGGTGGGATGCAGAACAAGAACAAAGCGAGAAGATGTTGCACTCGACAACGTACCAGTCGTGTGCATGTATACCCAAGGACAAGAAGTACACAAACTACCAGCAAATATAAACAAACAAAAACCAACACAAGCTGCATCAAAGCGCAACAAGCAGCAAAACAACCAGCCATTTGTCCAGCTCCTTTCAACTATCATGTCACTTTAACGACAAGTTTTGCATCAATAAGCCTGCAGAGCTGGCATCCCCATAGCTCTTGCCGACTCACGTTGAAGTGGTGTGGTGTACGTCACACCACATTTACATTTACGTCCATCTTGTTTGCAGCGGATACGAAGCAAAAGGATGCAGAAGACCCGGAGCAAGTATGTCGTCCCTCCCCTGTCCTCCCCCGCCCCAGCCCGCTAACCTCTTGTGTGCTCTAGCTCGAACCCTACCGGTTTCCACAGCCTGCAGGGCGTTACTGTGCTCTGGCATGGCTGGCTCAAGAAGCTCGGGCGCTTCAGTAAGCGCTGGCGCAAGCGCTACTTCGTGTTCCTGTCCACGTCCAGCGGCATGAAGGAGCTACGCCACTACGACGCCTTCAAGGACGTCAACACGCTGCTCATGTCCACGCCCAAGGGGGTCATCTCTATGACGGACGCCACGGGCATCTGCTGCTTCACACCCGTACCAATGGCCGGCGGCAAGAAACCCACGAAATTCGTAAGCCCATTCCGTTCTTATTATGTTATTTATTTTGTTATAACGTTTTTATGCTTTTATGGCGGTAGAATCGTTCGGACACGAACGACTCAAGACCGGGAGCTTACGACCAGAAGTTTGCGGTGTTGACGCCTCTTGTACGTCGAGAATTGCGTGGCTGGAGAGAAGGGTGACGGCTAATTTGTATATTTTATTGCAGCACGTGAATTTGCTGGCTTTTCACAATGGCAGGGAGTGGGGAGGGTGAGTTCTTGGACGTAATTCTGGAAAGAGGCTTGGGAATGTTAATTTGTTACGTTTATTTTTTAGTGCGAGTGAATCGCAGCAGGGACTGTCGCTGCTGGCGTCGTTGTCAGCGTTTTACCCGACGGTGGATGTTCTTCACTCCGGGTGGATGGCGAAGCGACGAGAGAGGAACGTGCACAACCCGAAGAGCATCATGACGTACTGGAAGCGGCACTTCTTCGTGTTTCTGACGTCGGGTGATCTGCTCTACTTCCGCGACGATACGCTAAGCGAACTACAGGGCCATGTGGATGTTCGACATGCCCCCACGGTGCGCGTTACTGGAGAGCAACTCATGGAAGAGAAGAAAAAGGATGGCGGCATGTTTAAGTTCGGCAAGATGCCAGCGCTCGAACGGGAGACCTGCTTGATTTGGATTGCTACTCCTCCGTCCAAGATGTTTGTTCTGAAACTCGAAGATGACCACGACGATTCAGGTGGGGGTAGTGGCGGTAGTGGCAAGAATGCCTTGGGGTCTTCTGGCGTAGCTGTCACAGTCAGGAAAGCAGAGCTCAAGCCAAGCTCCAAGAAGTGGTTGCAGTTGCTACTACAGGGACATGCTGAAACAAAGTATACGCAACTGGAGAAGTGCATTGCGACGGGCAAGTACGGGCTGACAACGGAGGTGAGCAATACTGTACAAAATTGCTCTCGAGTGCTTTTGTCTCACATATTTCTTCTTCTACAATGCCACAGATTATCTCCGCGGTTCGTGCTGGAATCCCGGATGAACTTCGTGGTCAGCTTTGGAAAGGATTTTCGGGTGCTTCAGATCTCCAGCGACGCGTCGAGCTCAAACATGCCATCCGCAGTGCTTCCAAGTCCTCAAATGTGTTCCGCATGCCAACGCGGGAGTCTGCCGCCAGGAGTGGCTTCAAATCCCCGACCGCCAAAAAGCACGCAATTTATGAAATGTGCTCGACGGCGATTGATGCAGCCAAGATGGACACGCCAGACAATCAAATGCTCTTCGCCCGCTTGTGCGCACTTGCCCTCCAAGAGAGCGGCCACGTCGCCGTCAGTGTGCGTCCAAGCGAGCTACATAATTTAACAGGGCGCTTTGGTCGTGCTGTTTCGGATGGATCGAATCCTTCAGATCAGTACAGCGAAGACCGCGGGTCTTTTTACGACGACGAGCGTGATTCCATGGACGATGACGACGCCGATCAGGTCGAGATGGAAGAAATTAAGACCGGAAATGATCCATTTAGCAGACGTGCATCGGCACGAAATACGCTCAAGCAGCTTGAAAAGGGGAAAATGGGCAATTACGTTTACCCGAGCGACTACCCGGCGGCAGACTGGGAGCAAGCGGCCCGACGCCGGCTTCTCATCGCAACTTCTCGTTACAAGTACGTTGACTGCTTCACTGGGTATTGTTATCGTTTCGGTGACGAACACCTAACTTTTGTAACTTGCCGTTCTGGACCTGTTTGCTTTTCTCTACAGTCCGTATTCACACCCGTTTCCATGGCGAGTCTCCTGTCTCCTGCTTGCTTACGTTGAAGAGGAGAGCGCATTTTGGGTTATCAACAGGTACGAATGAGCGCCTTTATCTCGTAAAAACATTCTGGATAACACTTTCGTGATGCTAACATGATCTACCTATCTTGGACGATGACTACCCAGCATCATCGACTCGCTGCTCCCAGGTTACTTCCATGGCTATCGGCCTGCATTGCAGATCGATGTGGCGGCCTTCACCGCGCTATTACAGGACCGCTTACCAGCGTTGGCCTCCCACTTAACAAGGTTGGAATTCCCTCTTGGCCGGCTCGTCGAACGCTGGTTTTTGAGCTTGTTTACAGGATCACTGCTTCCACTTCCCACGGTACTTTTGTTTGATATCTGTCGCTAATGTGTGCACCAATCTCTTTCGCTAAACCCACTCCCGTTTTGCCTCCAGGTGTTGCGGATTTGGGATGCGTTCTTCATTCGTGGAGTGCTGGTGTTCTATGGCGTCGGTCTTGCGCTGCTTTTCCGGGCAGAAGAAACTTTGTTTCATGCAAAAACCGCATCTGAAGCCGAGGAGTATTTGCGAGCAAGCGAGCGCAGCTGCATTGACGCCGATGCTGTCTTCTCGCTCGTCTTCAAGGATGATCTCACTATTCCATGTATGGACTCCGCTTAAATGATGTGACGCTCTTCGCAGCTGACGATTAATGTGTGTGTTGGTTGAGGCAGGGCTAACGGATGAACATCTGGAAAAACTGAGGGCAACACATCGTCATCGAGTGATCGAGCGAGTATCACAGAAGGTCAGCTACTTCAAGAATAAGCTGAGCATTCTCAAGCTCACACAAGATCTCGGCTCGCGCTGTCAAGGGGTTGCCAAACAGTTCCTTTCTGATCGTAAGGGTGTTAAAGCTGCTTTGCGGCTAAGCTCTGCAGCACAAGCCAACGAAGAGAGGGACCCCTACGATATGTACAGCCTTGACGATGAAGCCAACGACCTGGACGCCGGCTGCGAGGGCGACAAGCTGGAAGATTCGTTCCAGGTATCTCTGCACCTGCTGCTTGAGCAAGTGAGAGAGTCCTCTTCAGCAGCCGAGGCGCTTGCAGTCGAGCTTGGACAAAGACAAGCGAAGTGGTTGGCCGCATCAAGCCAACTTGCAGCATGTCCGCTTGCCCGACCGCCCACACCGGACTCGCACAGCTGGCTTTCGCAAGTTCGGGAAGGCAAAATCTCGGGCGCCGGACATGATGCGTCTTCGCTTTTCACCACCAGCAACGGTGGCTTTCCGTCAGCATCTCGTGTCATTGAAGCTTCCGGCATGGTGTTTGACACTGGCGAGTCCCGCCTTCCAAGCATCGATTCGTCTGAAAATGGTAGTGACAGCCCAATAAGCGGCCAGCGTAGCTGCCTGTTGATGGAGAGAGAGGATCTGGGACCTTCGGATCATCACCTGGCCGAGATGTTTCTCTATGCGCTGGTATCCTCTCTGAAGGCGCTGTGTGCTGTGCGGCTGGAATGCCTGGGTGTTACGTATCGCTTCATGTGGCACGGGGGATCGTGGCTGGAAACTGCAGTGGAGTACCCGTCGTTTTCCTTGATAACTGGAGCTACAACGATTTTGTCAAGCGGCAGTGGATCGATACCCAACACGCCCAATTCGCGACAATCCGTTCGGGTCAAAACGTCAACTGTGTCACAGTCGTCTGTGTCTTCTGCTTCTAAGAGGCGTCCGCGCGCAATGGATGACTCGGCCTTGTCCGGCCGAAAGCGCGGCGACTCTGGCGCTACTACGCCAAGACGAGGAGGCCGTCCGACGACGCGCAGCTTTTACAACCCGGGCAAGTCGCCCACGCGCCTACGCCCGAGCCTTTCGTCTGGAGACTTTTCGGTGATGGAGTTTGCAGCTGGAGGTACCAATCTGTATGACGACCCCATCATCGAAGGCCAGCCGGCGCCATCGTCGCCTACGTACGCCGAGCAGCTTGTCGACCCGGGTGACTCATACCCAGTCACGCCGACGTCACCGCCACCTCAAAACGGCAACGAATTTGGGATGGAGTTTTCTTTCGTCCGCGGGCTGGATCGCTGTGCGGCCTCAACTCTTGACGCTCCCAACAAGCCGTTGCTGGCAGCACTGACAGCACAGCACCAGGAAGGTGAACGAGTTTTCCGCGAGTCGCACAAACGCTTGATTAGTGGCCTGGGCAAGTTTCTGCGTCTCGAGTACCATGACAAGGATTGGGCTCTGCGCGAGCGAGCTCTGACCATCGAGCGGGAGCTCCAGCAGGAACTCCAAGAGATCGAAGTGGAGGTTCACGGCGCACAATGGTTACAGCACTAAGTCTGGTCTGGATCGGCATAACTATCTTCTATCAAAGCTGTGTACGCGGCCCTTTGACCCCGTTACTGCTTGGTGGCTGAGCCCCCACCACAGCCCCGATCTCACTTGTGAA
>JAABLK010000320.1:0-34214 GCA_012295415.1 Phytophthora chlamydospora
GAGACGTGCGAGGCGAGTGGTGCGGAGCCGCTGACGTCGGCCGCCCTGGCCGCCGCCTCGCCCGAGATTCAGAAGAACATGATTGGCGAGCGTCTGTACCCGCTCATCCACCGCCAGCAGCCTGAGCTGGCCGGCAAGATCACGGGTATGCTCCTGGAGATGGACAACGGTGAGCTGCTGCACCTGCTGGAGAGCCCGGAGGCCCTTGAGGCCAAGATCCAGGAGGCTCTGGCGGTGCTGGAGGCCCACCAGAGCTAAGTCGGTGGCCAGTTGGCCTTCGGCTTTCGCGGGCGTCTTGCGGTGTCGTGTGTTTGGTCACGTGCGACTCGGTGAGGCGGCAGCGGGCTTCCTCTGCACTGCAGGGAAGTAGAGAAGGAGAAGATCGTGGAGCTGCGGCCTCTGCTTTTGTGTCGTTGGTGTTGGGCGGCTGCTTTGGTCGTCGTTGCTTTTGATGGAGGAAATACACGAAGAAGAAGCTCAAGACCACGGGGAAGGCACAAATGGTGGGGGTCGTAGCTAAACGAAAACATGAGAAGAGATGAACCAGACGCATCTGACTCGCGGCCAGAAGAGGTAAGCCTCCTGGTCCAGACCCCGCGTTGCTTTGCGTTGCCTGCCTGCCTGCCTGCCATCCTCTCGCGTCCTTGAGTACGCGCAGCTACCGATCATTTTTATTAGATAGGTTATTAATCTTTTTCTTTTGACACATGCCCTCGTGTTTCCTGCCCTGCAATTTGCTCATGCACGTGCGCCAAGGCGGCGCAGCTCCTGACTGCCGACAAACGAGCTTTAAGTTGAAGTGGTCTTGGCAAGGTACATGCACATCTATCTGTTCGTCATCGAAGCTCCTGCAACTGCGCAAACTGCTGGCACTGAAGTATTGACTCAAGTGAGAAGTCAACAAGTGTTCGCTTTGGCAACGGGCTGCGGGTATCGCTTTTCGGTGATGGGAAAACAGTAGCAAGGCCACCGCAGAAGTCAGCGAGCAACCCCCATCGACCTTGCAGCACACTCCAGGCCTCGGCAAAACTTGCGGTTGGGTTTCCAGCGCTCAAGTCGAGAAGCTGTCGTATACCGGCCTCGTTAGCAGCTGCGTGTCGTAGGTCTTGATGCTCCATCTCGATGGCCGCCAGTTGGGTATTGGAGAACGACTCGGTCAGTCGAGGCTGCTGCACGCGCATGATGTTTTGGAAAGCCGTTGGCTGCAACATGGCAACCTGATGGGGTAGTACAGGCGGGAAAGCACTCAGCGTCGAGGTGGTACTGCCTCCCTGCTCCTCAAGCTGCTCGGCGATCGCTTGTAACCCCTGCACGAGGTCGAGCAGCCTATCTGCAGTGTTCACGATGATCTTTTGGCGCTCCTCGGCACTGAGCTCGTCGAACAGCTCAGCAGACCAACTGCTCATTCCCCGCACGAAAGCGACGATAGAATGCGGTTTCACGGCGAACATGCCGTCATTGGACCCGATCATGTCGCCCAGCCCACTCTGGTCTCGCAGAGCAGCGCGCTGGTATTCCGGAAGAGGCCCCTCCACACCCACGTCACCTGCCAACGCAAGGCGCAACATCGAAATTCGCTGTGGTTGTTGTGACAGCAGAGTCGTGTAGCCTCCTTGGAGACCTGTCCGCGTTTTCATGGCCATCGAACTCACCACGAGCGCCACTTTCAGCTGAATCCACCAGCTCGGAGGGGGCGTAACTGAGGCATTTCTGCGCGCTAGCAAGCGCTGGATAGGCACTCGTGCGTTGTCGAACCAGCGGACAATTTCCGTCAGCTTAAGCCACGACATATCCGACGCAAATGGACATGGAGACACCGACGCCGCACTCATTTCTTCAGCATTCCCGATACTCATTTGGCGCTGTAGGTAAGCCGACAGACCAACAAGCTGCGCTTGCCCCGTCGCTCCATCAGTGAGCAAAATCGAGTCGAAGAATCGCTGCAGCAGCGCATCCAGCGACGGCCGTGCGCTCGCCACACGAACGAATCCAGTGGGAACTTGCTGCTCCAATTTCCGTGTGAAGGCAAGAATGACAGCACTCACTGAGGAATTGGCGCCAGAGCCGGTAGGGTCAACTACTTCAGTGGAGCAGCCAATCACCTTACGCAACCATCGCGTGTGTAAAGCTTGAAGGTACTTTGCCGTCGTGTCAAAGAGTGACTCACCAGCCGAGTTGGCGTCTCCAGCAGTCGAGACGGGGAGAGCGAGCGCATGAAACAGCACAATCTTTCCTGCGTGGCACGCCCGCAGACGTACATCAATAAACAAACGCGGGTCTGGATTTTCAGACCTTCGACGGTCTACACTGTGAAGACTCAGGGAAAATGCCCAGCTCTTCTTCAGTATCCGAGCCAGCACTTGCAGATTGGCGCCCATTGCAGCACGAGCCATCCGCGCGACATCGCGGGGTCCTCTGGAAATCTGCTCACCCCATTGCGACTGACAAATTGTCGCTATCTGGTCAAACGTCAAGCCCAGCGCTGTCAGCTCCACCACTCGCCGAAAGAACGCCACCGATCGCACCACTGCGCGATACTCTGCCGTGCCGTCCGACATCAACTGATCCTGTGTATCTCGTCGGTCTATTGTGCTTTCAAACAACCCATCCATCTCTCCATCAGCTTCATTGCTCAACACGTCACCGAGCGCCACTTTTACCACGTTTCGGTCCAATAGGAACGTCATGGCGTCACCCGCCTCCTCTGCTTCCACGGGATCCCTTTCAACCACAGCCTCTTCCACCTCTGTCGTTTGAATCATCTCAGTCGACGACTCCAATTCCTCCACTGAGGCATCCTCCCGACCTGAACTTGAAACCGAAGACGACACCGACGCAGCTGGAGACATTGGAGCTGAGGCGGGCGCCTCAGCGTCTTCATCCACACGCTCAGCCTCGCTACCAGCTTCAATTGGAGCCTGCAGAGTAGTGGAACCTGGCACATGTGGCGTCCTTATTGCCGCCGTTTCGGCGGGCTCGAGTGATCGGCGCGGATAGATGGCCTCCTCATTCTTGGGCGGCATGGCCACCGTCTCAAAGAAGCGCTGCTTGTCCTCGAGTGTCAGTGCTTGGTACTGCGCCCACCGTGCCGGATGCTGCACCGCTAAGTGCGACTTGTAGTTGTCCGTGCGGAAGTTGGGCCCGCCCCAGTACTTGGCCCTCTGCGTCCGAGCTCGCTGGCGCTCGGATCCGCGTGGATCGTCCTCACGCCCGAAGGCGGCGCAGAACATGCACAACACAGACGTGACCTCGCTCGATGACTCATCCCGCTCCACCGCGCGCACGCCGTACTGCAGCTCGTGTGTCGCTACAAACGGCACCACGCGCTTGGGCCGCTTTCGCGCCGGCGGCATGATTATTGCAGAAAAAAAAAAAACGAATAAACTCAAATAGACTCTTAATTGAGGGCGTATACATGTTATCCGGCGGTCGCCTCATGGAAAGTCGGTTTTCTCCGATTTCTTCAGATCCAATACAAATCCAAGTCAATAAGCAGCTCGGAATCGACTTTCAGCAAGGCCAGCCAATGAGGGGCCGTCTCGCTCCCTTACAAAATACAAGAGAAAGTGATGCGCCGACCGCCGCGCGAGGTTTTGCCCTCAAATTACTTCAACTTGTACGAAAACCTTGGATTTCTTATTATGTATGCGTTCTCGGGAGTTGTTGCTATGGTGACTTGCCCACACAATTTGGGGCCCAGAGGCGACGACGATGGCGAGTGCGGTGCGAGCGAATGTGATGCGCGTGGCGGCGCGCCAGCTGCGGCGCCAGACGCCGGTGACGGCTCTGCGAGCGATCTCCTTCCCTCAGCAAACAGCGCAGACGCAGCTGCGCTCCATGAGCGTGTTCTCCAGTATCAAAAACACGGTCACGGGCAAGATGGAGGAGCGCAACCAGCACAAGCAACGTGGGTTTCGAGCTTACAGGGCCCTGCATTGGGGGGTTTCTACAGTATTGGGGACTCAAATGATTGACGGACTCTGTGGCGTGGTGGCTCGTGTATTGGACTGCAGAGGAGGCGTACAAGCAGCAGATGATTGAGCTCTCGGAGCAGAAGAGGTTCGACCTCAACGGTTTCTACGAGCACCTCAAGGTGAGGGTCGCAATGGGGAAAGAAGAATAGTGTTCAGGCTGGCGGAAGGTGGAGATACTTACTGGATCTGGTGTCTTCTTGCGGGGGTATTAGAAAAACGCCGAGGCAAGCGGCGCGAGCGGCTGGCGATCCTTGATCCCCGGCGTGTCGACGATGGTAGGAGCTGCTGGCTTTCGTGCTGGGGGCATTTGGTGAGATGCTGATAGCCAGTATGCTGCTGTGTCGTGTCTTCTTTTATGACAGACTGCCGTCCAGCAGATGAAGGTGTTCATGGCCATCCTGGAGTCGATGGAGGTTGGTCACTTGTGCTGCTACTGCTTGCAGACGGTGGTTTGCTGAAACGTGTTGCTTGCTACACTATAGCCCGAGTACCGTGAGAACCCGCGTCTCATCAACGGCAAGATCAAGAGGAAGATCTCGGAGAAGGCTGGCCACGTACGTCTTGCTGCTTGTAGAATGATGCAGGGGTATATTCTCTTACGAGGCCGTTTTCTGCTTGGATGCAGTCCCCGGAGGAGATCAACACCATGCTCCGCAACTACGAGCAACTGTCCGGTCTCCACAGTTGGTTGATCAAGCGCGTGGAGCGCGGCCTCAGCATCCCCGAGACGCTGGACGAGACGACGGAGCTCGTGCGCCAGGACCCCACGGGCTTCCCCACCAAGAAGTTCAGGTACGCGTTGCGCTCCTTTATTCCTTCTTAAATTAATGTCTCTAACGGGTACGTGTGCTACAACAGGATGAAGCAGCGTCGCTACTAGGCAGCAGCGCAACAGTAGAGGAAGCTCGTTCGTAGCCAAGAAAGACAAGATCAACTTTGCCAGCGTGTTGCCAATCAACCGATCTTTTCAGCCTATCACGATGGCGGACTTTTCGTTTCAGCCAATCAAAACGATATTTGCAGTTGTGCATTTGCAACGTGATGTGGACCACTTTGTGTACTTTTTGCGGTGTATCATTGGCTGAAATCCAGTTTGGTCCAACATAGAAAGGCCGACGGTCACAGCTGCGAATATCGCCTGCAATTGAGTCAAACAGGAGACCACCCCGCCACCCCACAGCACAATGCAGAGCTCGCACAACGTCGTGTTCGGAGACCCCCTGAAGCCCGTCAAGCTCGACGACTTCCGCAATGTGCTCATCCGGTGCGTGTCACGCCCTTACACCACAGCTACCAATTTAAATTGACGTAAAAACTCACATTGATGCACCCGTTCACTAGCCAAGAGGAGACGATCATCTTCGCCCTCATTGAGCGCGCCCAATTCCCGCGCAACCCGGAGGTCTACGTGAGCATGAAGGAGAGGTGAGTCACCACTGTAAAAGCTGCTGAAACTGGTGCAATTGGGCTAACATGAGGGGGTTTGTGTCAATGGTAGCAAGAGCGCGGCGTTCGGAGGCCTGAAGGGCAAGTACACGACCTTCGACGGCAGTCTGCTGGACTTCATGCTAATGGAGACGGAAAAGCTGCACGCGCTGACGCGTCGCTACACGTCGCCGGACGAGAACGCCTTCTTCCCGCACCTCTTGCCGGAGCCCATCCTGCCGATCATCGACTTCCCCCGCGTGCTCAACCCGAACCGGATCAACATCAACAACCAGATCATGAGCGTGTACCAGGAGAAAATCCTGCCGGGCTTAACGACGCTCGCTAGTGACGACACAGCGGTACAGCGATTGCTACTGTCTCAACTTTTGGTTGCCGGTGGCGTTTTCTGACCCTTGTTTCTTGCAACAGTACGGCTCGACGGCGACGGCGGATATTGCGGTGCTGCAGGCGCTGAGCAAGCGCATCCATTTCGGCAAGTTCATTGCTGAAGCCAAGTTCCAGGCGGAGACGAAGCGCTACACGAAGCTCATTCTTGCGAATGACGCGGACGGAATTATGGAGGCGCTCACCAACTTGGCGGTTGAAGAGGTTTGTTGAGTGCATTACCGTATTCTACGAAGCTTCACGGTCCTGTATCTAACTAACCATCTTGATGTGCTGCTGCGTCTTTGAAGAAAGTGCTGGGGCGCGTCAAACTGAAAGCCTCGACGTACGGCCAGGACCCGAATGCCCCGGCTGCCTCGGATGGGAAGGTGAACCCGCAGCTGATCTCAGATCTGTACCGCGACTTCGTCATGCCGCTTACGAAAGCGGTGCAGGTGCAGTATCTGCTGCAGCGCGTCTCGCACCCTTCGATCGCTGTCGCGGGCGTGGAAGGCTCGTTCTGCTGGCAGGCAGCCCAGGCCCATTTCGGAGGCGAGACGCTTCAGAAGGACCAGTTCCTTCAGGCCGAATCAATCTCTAAAGTCTTTTACGACGTCAACGCGAACCGGACGGCCTACGGCGTCGTCCCGATCGAGGACTCTCGTCTGGGAATGATCAAGGAGACGCAGGCGCAGCTCATGCGCAGCTCCCTGAAGGTCTCAGCCGAGGTTGTGCTCACGCGCTCCTTCATCTTCGCGGCCAAGGACAAGCAGCTCGGCAAGAACTCGGACGTGACCAAGGTGTTCTGTCCGACCGACACGGACGCTCGGGTGCTCGCACAGGCCGAGAAATGCTGGCCGAGTGCTCAGATGGTCTCCGTGCCCAACGTGTCCGAGGCAGCTAGCCGCGCTTCCAATGACGCGTCAACGGTGGCAGTAACCACGTCGGGGGCCGCCGAGTCCCGCGGCTTGGAACAGGTTGACACGAGCAACGCTCTGGCGTCGGAGGTTGGCACAGCGGAAGGCAAATCGTTCATCCGCTTCGTGATCGTCTCGAAGGGCTGCCCTGCAGCCACTGGGAAGGACAAGTCGTGTCTGAGCATGGACATCAAGCACGAAGTGGGCTCGCTGCTCAGCGCTCTCGATGTATGGAAGAACCACGACATCAACCTCACGTGTCTCGAGTCAATCTACCGCCAGGAACAAGGGGGCTATGACTTCTTCGTGGAGATCGTGGGCCACTTTGATGATGAGAACGTGCGGCGGGCTGTGGAGAAGCTGCAGTCGGTGTGCACCGTCAAGCACCTGGGCTCGTTCCCCATCGCGAAGCGCCCGATCCAGAGCTAAGATGCATCGATTCGATACAGGCCAAACTGATAGGGAGCGATGTACACTTCCCCAGACCGTAAGCGTTGGAAATACCACACGCTGAACTCACTTTGAGGGCTTTGTAGGCAGCTAAACTGCGCGCAAAATCCTGAGAGCTTGAATTCGTTGATTTTGTGTGTGTGTTTTGCTCTCGTCAAATGGTTTGCGGTGGCTGAATTGCCTGCTCACCATCGAGAGGACCGGTTGTCGTCCAGGTCGACGTACTCAGCGTCAATGACGGTCTTCCGTCGGCCGCCCACGGACGAATCCCGCAGCAGATCGATCACGTCTCCCGTTTGGAGGTTGCGGTCTAGAAATCCAAACCAAACAGACAAGTCAGGTACCTATCGGATTTATCCAAGACCAATTGTGAAGGTTGTGGCTTACACTTGAGCTCTGTGAAATTCAGGTCGCCTCCTTGACCAACAGAAGCCTTCATGGTCACCCGCGCAGCTCCGTACGCCCCATTGACGGGAAACACCGCTTCAATGCGACCGGCACCGTTCACAGCTACACAGTCATCAAAGCAAAAGACTGTAAACAAACGGCAGGTTCCTCAAGCTTCACAACCCTGGCAAACTCCACGTACTCGACTCCATCCACTGCTCCGGCCCTCCAACGCTGACGTTGCCGCCCATTTGATCCCGCACGCGCTTATTCGCCTGCAAGTACTCGTTTGTGCGTCGACGCAGCTCGCCCGCGCGTTCCATGGAGCTCTGCATGGCCTTGCCCACGAACGAGAACACCGTCTTCACAAACCCACGCACAACGAGCGGCAGGCCCTGCACGAGCGAGTCCAGGTCGTCCTGCACCGCCGACTTGGTGCGTCGCTTGCTGCGACTGAACATGTCGTTCAGCGCGTCAATGTTGGAGCTCACATTGCTGAATGGGTCACGCGCCGACCGAAAGTGCGAGCGGTACGGGCCCAAGAACCGCTGGTACAGAGTGTACACGCCAAACCCCGCCGCGCCTGCAATAATCAGACCAAAGGCCACTAAACCACATAACACAACACCATATCAGCCTCAACACCAACATCCCACAATAACTAGAGCACTCCTACATGACGTGGAGGCGACGAGCGCCCCTGTGCCCAGCAGAATCAGCCCGCCCGTCTTCAACGTGGACTTCCAGTCGTTCCCGCTCTGCCACGGATTGCGTCCAGGCGAGTAGAAGCGTCGCGCTTGAACCGTCAGCATTGGATACGTCCGATTATTGCTCAATGCGCCACCAAAGGGTAGAACTAGCGGTCGAGACAGCAAAGGAGACGATGGCACAGCCAAAGGAGAAGTTTTCTGCACAGCGAACCGCGAACGAGGTGCGCGGCTTGATGCGCTGCAAGAGCTCAGAGAGGAGGGCAACACACTCAGCGAGGCGTAGGGAGCGGCGCTGGCGCGTACGCGCGCCACTGCCGGAGAAGCGCAGCGTCGGAACAGCCACAAGGAGCTCATGATTCGTAGGGCGAAAAAGTCGAGAAGTGTCGATACTTTTTCAAGAATGACGGTGTGGTGTGTACCACACTGTTGATCTATTTTTGCTCATGAATTCTTGGTTTTTTGGCTCATTTTCTGATGGCGAGATTCTGGCCCGCGGAGGTTCACTTGGCGCCGCCGGCGGACGCGCTGGCGGCGCCCGAGGCGGAAGTACAGCGTCTAGTGTGGGCTGTAGCCGGCGTGTTCGTGGCTGCGTCCGTGGTGTCGTCGGCGCTACTGATCCGCGGCCACCTCAATCACTTCACACAGCCGATCGTGCAGAGCAAGGTACTGGAAAAGCTTCAACTTGCGGGTCAAAATGGAGCATTCGATTAAAATTTCTTATTTAATTCTGACATGATTTTTTTTATTTGTGGTCTTTAGATTGTGGGCATTTTGTGGATGGTGCCCATTTACGCCACGGACTCGTGGCTGTCGCTGCGCTTCAAGGACGCCGCGCTGTACCTGGACCTGATGCGCGATTCATACGAGGGCTACGTGATCTACCTGTTCCTGGCTCTCATGATCGCCTACCTGGGAGGAGGCAGCAATGAGCGAGTCCTTACAACCATGAGAGGATTACCCGATCTGGAGCACCCTTGGCCCTTTAACCGCTGGTGCAAACCCATTCAGATGGGGCCGGGGTTCCTCAGAGACTGCAAAATGGCCACGATGCAGTTCGTGGTGGTCAAGCCCATGATGGCCTTCGTGGCTATTCTTCTGAGGATCAACGGGCTGTACGACCAAGGCAACTTCAGCGCCAAGAAGGGCTACCTGTACACGAGTATGGTGGTCAACGCCTCCATCACGTACGCGTTCTACTACCTCGTCCTCTTTTACTTGGCGCTGAGCACGCAGCTGGCGCCATACAACCCCGTGCCCAAGTTCCTGTGTATCAAGGCGGTGCTGTTCCTGTCCTTCTGGCAGAGCGTGGTGCTGGCCTTCCTCTCACGCTTCCAGATTATCCACGAGCTCGGGTCCTGGAGCGTGGAAAATCTTACCACGGGCATCCAGAACCTGCTCATCTGCTTCGAGATGTTTTTCGTGGCACTGGCGCACCACCGCGCGTTTCCCTATAGACGATATGTACACGGGAACCCGGCGCTGCGCACGAACATCTTGGCAGACCACCTCGCCTTTGAAGACGCCATGCGCGACTTCAACGAGGTCATGCCGGTGGTGCTCCCCACTCCTTTCAAGCCGGGCGGTGCCACGCTCAAGGCCAAGAAGAAGTACGATTTGGTGCACCCGAAGGACCTCTTCGCTTCGGAGACCGTCGGGCTGCTCAGCGATGACGGGACTGCCTCCGACGCTGGAAGCGAGTCGTCCAAGGACTCCAGGGGATCCAAAGGCTCAAGCACCGGAGGGAAGCCAACGTCGCGCGGCTGGAAGCTATAGGACACAATTCCTTTATCTATTTGAAAATTACTCAAACGATGATATACATTCAAAACCGCATTTGTCGCCGCGTATCTGGCGTTTATAGGTTTTGTCTCCGGTGCTACATATTCTGACGGATGCTCACGCGTTCTCCTTGCGGATCTGGAAGTTGCGCAGGTCGTCCTGGCCGACCAACTCGAGGCCCTTCTCGTTCGCAAGATGCAGCACGCAGATGAAGTAGAAGGAGACCGTCACATTCGAAGGCACCTGCACAAAATTGTTCAACACACGAGCGTGATCGTCAAAATAGCGCACCAAAACCACACAAAATAATACTGCTCGTCTCACCTTGCCCGCGACGTTCTCGACCACGTTTTCGAACGTCGTGTCTAGCGGCTCCTCATCCTTTTCATCTGCGTCTGGTTCGCGCGGACGCTTGCCACTTTCGTTTAGGGAAACAGCGGTGTCCGCTTCCTCGTTCGTCTTGTCGGCATCAGCAGGCTTCTCGACGTCGTCGCCATCTCCAACACCGGCTGCATTCACCTTCTCCTCGCTCTTGACCACCTTTTTCTCCAAATGGTCCCAGATACTTCCCTTCAACTTCTTCACATCCACGCGCTTGGCAAAGCGTTCATAGTGTACACCAATTTTCTCCACCACACGGTCAGCCTGAACGAGTCCTTCAGCGGAGTACAACGTTTCTGTGGCAGGATCATCGACCCCGCTGGTGGTTTCATCCTCGTCGTCGTATCCCACGTCAAAGCCGGCGCTGTCTTCATTGTAAGTGAAGGGCTGCTCCCGGTCGTTATCGATGGCGGCGTCACCGCTGTCTTCTCCATACTCGAACTGGTTCGATGACGCGCTTTTACGATTGGCGCCATCCACGCCACCGCCACCGCGCTTTCTGAAGAACCGAGGCCGCTCCTTCAAGAAGTGACGGAAAAACAACCCGATCTCGATGTGCGTATCCACGGGCAACACGAGATCGGAAGCGTTTTCCTCTTGCTTCTTCAAGCTCCCCTTTGACACTTCTAGACTGGACACAGACTTGGGGGCTTTTAGCCTCGACAGATCCGGTTCCTCGCCGAAAAAATCCACCAGAACTGCAGCCTTCTTATCGGCCCCAGCGCTGCTCCCCTTTCGAGTGCGCTCAGGAGGACGCTCAGTTGGTTCAGACTTGATCAGAACACCATCTTCGTCCACCTCTCCAGCAAGTGCTTCCTTCTCTGCCTCGTCCTTCAGGCGCTGGAGCTTGCGAACCGCGGGGAACTTCCAGTGCCCAGGGCCGGCCCAGTTGCGCAGCATCTTCACGTCGAAGTACGAGTAGTCATTCTTGCCGTCTAAATCCTCGCCGCCCTGTTCGTCTTCCAGCGTCGTCGAACGAACGAGAGCAGACTCGATCATCTGCGAGAAGAGATTGTTCTCGTAGTTCTCTGGCAAGTTCTCGTTCACCTTGGAGCGGAAAAAGTCCGCAGCGGTTGAGGTCAGCGATTGCTCCTTGTCAAGAGACTTAGCGCCCATTTCCGTGCCATCTTGTGCAACATCTTCCTGCGATTCTTCATCGTCACTTCCAGCCAGATCGATGATGTCCTTCTCCTGTTCCATGTCCACATCCTCCGTCGGCTCCGCTTCGGCCGTTTCTTCTCCTTCGCCACCGACTTCTCCATCATCGTCGGCATCATACGCCGCATTGTCATCACCGAAGTCCACCGAGGTATCGTGCGCAGCGTCTTCCGCGTCTGATTCATCCTCACTGGCACCTTCCATGATCCCAGCCAGGTTCAAGGCAACCGCGTCCTTCTTGTCGAGCGTCATGCGTCTGCCCTTCACGGGCGTCTTAAGCAAGAAGTCGGTCTTAATGCCAACCTTGTGGCGCGACTCGTCTCCGTAAAACTCGTCCAGCTGGTCGTACATTCGGTGCAACGGTGGACAAACGCTCAGGCTTTGCACGTCCTGATCGATGCACGAAAGACTGCCGAACAGAGAGATACTGATGCGCTCTTTGGCAGCTGGAGGGTTGGCGCCTTCCTCTGATGCTTGAGTTGCGTCAGCGTCCTCACCGTCCTTGACATCCCCCTCAGTAGGTTCCTCATTCTCCTTGCTCTGCTCCTCTTCGGTGGTGACATCTTCTGACGAATCCCCCTTCTCCTTCTCCATTTCCACGTCTTCAGTAGAGCTTTCCTTCTTCTTGTCACTCTCTGCCTCCATGGTGGCATCTTCACCAGATCCCTCTTTCTGTTGGCTAGTGTTGCCCTCCATCGTGTCATCACCTTCCGTCGCATCCTCCTTCTCTTCAGATTCGACGGAAGCCTCTTCTCCCTCGCCCTCATCTTCCTTCTTACCGGCATCCAGGTCACTGGCGGTGTCAGCTTCGTTCTGTTGCCCATTGGCGGCTTCATCGGGCTTCGCAGCGTCCTTCTTGGCCTGACTTTCCAGCTCTTCCTTCTGCGACTTGTTTTCCGTCTCGTGGATCGGTTTGCGCGTGACGACACTCACGTCGGACGAGTTCAACAGGATCTTGCACCCGTCGTACACGCTGAGATTAGCCAGCAGCATGCCCTTGGCGCCTCCTTCGTCGAACGACTGCGACATCTTGTGGAACAGCGGGTCGGCCTCGCACTCCGTGTCGTAGGCCTTCAAGTTGATGTTGTTCAGGTTCTTCTCGATCGTGCGCGCGTGCGTCTTCCTGGACTTGCGCTTCGTGGCCCTCTGCTCGCCATCGCTGCCCACCTCGTCCACGCCGTGCTTCTGCTCCGTGCGCGACAGGTTCTCCAGGATCTTGTACGACGAGTTCCACGTGTCGTCCACCCGGTACGAGTAGATCTTGATGCTCGCGTCCAGCGTGCAGCTCGCCTTCTGGAAATTGTACGTGTCGTCCTCCACCTCCCCGTCCGCTGCATTCCTCCTGTAAAAAACCACAACAAAAATCATAAAAATTAATGCCAAACTCTCATTTTCCCCTCCAGCTTCTCCGCTTACTTGGACGAGTCCAGAATGTCCTCCATGTGGTCGATCAAGTGCAGCGACCACGAGTTCTTGACGTTAATTTTCTACGACAATAAAAGCAATACTGTCAGCCTCCCTCCCTGCTTTAAAACCCTCGTTTGTAGCAGCCCCTACATTCTCCGACGACATCTTGATAATAGTCGAGTACATGTCGCTAATGTACTGCTTGCTGTGGGCCGGAGCGGCGCTGGAGCCCCCCTGGCCTCGCTCACTGGGCGTCAGAGACCGCCTTCGCTGCTGGAAGGCCAGCGAGCGGCGTCTTCGGCGACGGCGCGCGATCTCCTCCTCGTCATTCTGGGACAGCGAGCGTTTGCGCTTGCCCGTGTGGCTCTTGGACGGCGTCTTGTCCTCCTGTTGGCCCTGTTGCTGCTCTTCCTCGTCCTCTGTGAGCTCGTACTGCTCCACGTCGCTCTCGCCGTCGCTCTTGGCCTCGCCGCCTGTCGCCGCCATTAGTGACGCACCAAGCTGTTTGAAAATTGAATAAATTGTGCCAGATTTTTTTGCAAGAAGTGTGGTCCACATGAAAATTGTGCCTTAAAATGCACTGTAGCTCGTTGTTGCCTTTTTTGTCGAAACATGAAGCGCATTGAGGCCATGGAGCACTTCCAGCGGAAGATCGAGCAGAACCCGATGGACGCGACTGCGCATCATCATTTTGCAGTATTGGCGAGGGCGGGAGGCGACCAGGAGATGCACGCAAGACACTCACGCATTGCGTGGCTCACGAAGCAAGGCGGGCCGGAAGTCTCGAACGAAATGGCGCTTGCTCGAATGCAGGACGGGGCGGTGCAGAACGCCGAGACGCTGCTGCGCCAGACGATCCTGCGGTGGCCCACGTTTCCTCCAGCCTACACCAATTTGGCGGTGCTGCTGGCCAGACGAGGCGCGTACCAGGAGGCCCTGACTCACAGCTCCTCGGCGCTGCGGTTGTCCCCGCAAAACCCGAGTCTGCACCGCAACATCGCCCGCTTGTACGAGCAACTGGGGAGGCCAACCGAGGCGCTGGCACATTTCCAGCAGGCATTGAGCCTTGCCCCTGAAGATGCCGAGGTGGCCAAGCGAGTGGCGCTGCTCTCGCTCGGCCGCGGGCGCACGGACGTCGCGACGCAGCACTACAGTCGGCACCGAGATCTAACGGGGCAGCACTACGACCTCAAGCTCTGATATATGCGGCTAGAGACCATGAAAACTTGAGCTATTGCACCGTCGCGTTCGCATTGCGAGGCCTCGGTGCTGCCCTTGTGTCCAGAATCAACACAGATCAGCTTGCATTATTTTCGCGTTTCCACTGGATTCCAACCTAGAAATTGTTTGTTCATGTCCACGCTAGTGCTAGCGGAACGATAGCATTTGCCCTTGAAATCCTCTTGTATTAACCGATTGCTGTTGCTGCTTGTCTAAATCCGTCGGCTCAAGCTCGTGTTCTCCTTGAAGGTGAGCTTTCTCGTGATGATGTTGACAGAGTGCTTGCAGTGGGGGGAGGGGAGTATTTTGGGCGCTGAGGACGGAGGTGCAGGACGCGGCCAAGGCTGCCAGGGGGCAGCTTCTGTATGAATAGTGCCGACGTGGGGTCTGTCCGTGTGCCTCGTGCCCTGCCCCCGTCTTCTTATTCGGCTGGAAGTTCATTCCCACCTCGTATGGAGCAATGACACTGATAGGCATCGATCTGCCAATCTTCCTCTGTTTTCTGCGTTCTATTGCTGGCAGGTCTGCCCTCCTCTCGATATCATACACTCGAGCTGGATCACGCAGGTCCTCGCCTGCCCAGCTCCAGAAGCTACGAAGGACCTGACCCTACCATATTCAAAAAGCCCAAAGTCGACAGGCCTCCATCTCGACGCTCTCACTCCTCACTCTCTCTCGCGTCACCAACCTCTCCATCTGTCTGGCTGGCTCCCTCACTGTTGTGGTCCTCTTCAGAGTAACCAAGTCTTCGAACAACAAGCTCCGCTATTGTTCACATTCGCCATGAAGCGCTCGTTCCAACACGTGTCCGCAGTCAGGTCCGACATCGACGATAGCGCCGCCGCCACCACGCTGGACTCGGAGCCCGTCGCCAGCGCCGCCGTCACAACTTCCAGCCATGACACCACCTTCTTTGGACGACCGCGGAAGCTCCGCGTACTGTGCCGCGCTGCACCGACGGCTATCGAGGTGCACCCGAGCCAACTACCATCGAACTGCGGCAACCTGGCGTTTGCGCTGCCGTCACCGCTCTCTCCTCGACGGAGATGCGGCGGCTTGGAGATCGCTTTACAAGAGGAGGCACTGGTGTGCTTGGTCTTGACGTTCCTCAACGTACGAGAGCACCAACTCGTCCGTCAAACGAGTCGGTCTTGGCGCCGACGCGTGCAAACGCTGGCGCTTGACCGACTGGACATGTCAGCTCGAACGTCTCCCGTTTGCACGCGCACGCTTGATCGAGCGAGCCTAGGTGTCCTGCAGAGCTACAGCCGCGTGCGTCGACTTGACCTGTCTGGCCAGCGATCTCTCGCTGATCGAGACCTTCTCGTCTTGACGTCGTGCTTCTGGGCGCACCTCGAGGAGATCGTAGCGGACGATTGTCTCGAGATCTCGGATTTCGGACTGCTCGCTGTGCTCAACGCGCAGTCGCTTCGGCTTCGATCTGTGTCGGTGCGGCGGTGCAAGCGGGTCACGGGCGAGATGTTCGCCGCTCAAGCCTCGGCGTCGCAGCAGCTCACGGGATCGCACCCGTCGTTGACAAGTATCAACCTGGACGATACGAGCGTCACGGGCGCGTTCATCTCACGTATCGAGGCCCACTTCCCGATGCTGCAGTGTTTGAGTGCTCTCCACACTCCGGCGCACCGCACGTTCTTCCAGCAGGATCTGCAGTTGAATTCGTTGCTGCGTGAACTGCAGTTGCTGGTGAGAAACGAGCTGGTGGAGTTGCCCTTGCTGCCGGCTCTTCTGGACGAGTTCAGCCGGTGGTGCCGCAGTCGACGCGGCAGCGAACGTGGAGCTTTCGAGCGGGCAATAGTTGCAAGTGGATCACGCGCGCTACTGGACGTTCCGCTGCTTCTGACCGGCCACGCTGTTAACACCGTGGCAAACCATGCAGATGAAGACGAGGACGGATTGGCGTTGATGTCGCCGCTGCTGTATGCCTGCGCCAGCGGCAGGACACGGATGCTTCCGGTCATCCTTGCGGCTGCGCAGGGCCAGCCCAACGGTGACGCATTCGACTTGGAGAACACGGACGCCGACGGTCACTCGGCACTGAGCCTGGCTGTAGCAAATGGTTTGACAGAAGCCACACGACTGCTGCTGAGAGCTGGAGGCGACGTCAACACTCGCTCGATGAGCCTGGCTTCACCGCTCTACCTCGCGAGTGAGCACGGCTGGGACGTTTTGGTGGATATGCTGCTCGATGCGAATGCCCGCAGAGATTGCGCCGTCGCTGGTGGTGCGACCGCGTTGTGCGCTGCCGCCAAGAACGGCCACCGGTCGACTGTACTTCGGCTCCTTGCCGCCGAGAAGCAGGCGGAAGATGAGGCGCAAGCTCGTGGCCGTGTCAAGCGGCAGCAGCTGGTGCAAGCGTTGTTCCTGGCGTGTGAAGGTGGCCACTTGTTCGTGGTCTCGGACTTGCTGCTGCTGACTGAGCTGGACGCCAATGTGCTCATGGACGAGAACGTCTCGCCACTCTATCTAGCGTGTCAAATGGGGCACGTTGCCATCGCTTCGCTGCTGCTGGCGCGCGGGGCGGATCCCAGTTTCCGCCGCCCTCAAGGCGGTGTGTCTTGCCTGTACATCGCTTCTCAGGAGGGCCACGGCAACATCGTTCGACTGCTTGTACATGCTGGCGCTGACGTGCACGCCAGGATGGACGACATGTCCACAGCGCTGCACATTGCTGCCCGCATGGGACGGAAGGCAGTTTCTAGAGCGCTGCTACGGTGCGGGGCGTGCCTGAACGACCAGACTCGGTCCGGGCTGACGGCGCTGTACATTGCAAGCGAAGAAGGCCACGTGAAACTCGTTCAGTTCCTTCTTGACGCAGGAGTGGCACGCGATATGCAGACTACGAGCGGCGCGACGGCTCTCTTCGCAGCAGTGCACCGTGGCCACAGTGCCGTCGTCAAGGCTCTGCTACTGGGTGGAGCCAGCGCTACGTTGGCCAAGCACAACGGCACCAGTCCGCTGGACGCGGCAGCACTACTAGGCGACGTCAAAGTCGCACGGCTGCTGCTGCGCTTCGGTGCTCGCGTCGGGGGCTTGGCACTGCACTTCGCTGAGCGACGACGAGACGCTGCAGACCTTCAGGCTCTGCTACGCAGTCGCTATTACGCACAACACATCTTGCAAGGCGCCAGCAACACAAACATTGCGCCAGCCACAGCTCCGGTCACTGCGACGGCTGCAACGGAGAACGAGACCACGGCGGTCCGATAGGGTGTACCATATCAATAGAGATCATGTAATCTTCAACTTGAAGTGATAGCTTTTTGGCAAATGTATCATGTCGTCCTTGCGCTTAGCTAGACTTACACGCTATGAGCCAACGCCTCGGTTGGTGAAGCCTCTGCCTTCGGACTCGACTTGCGCTCGCCCTTGATCTTGTCAAACTTGCTGTCGATCTTGTCGGCCACGTGGTGCACGGCCTCCTTGGCGCGGTCCTTGATCGAGGGCTTGTCGACCTCTCCGATCGCAACCTGAACGGCGATGATCTGGCGCTGGAGCGCTGCAAAGCCGACGAACGAGGCGTCACGAGTTGTGCTCACTAGCCACTCGACGGACTCGGACGTCGTGGGCTTCTTGTCGCTGCGCTTGTTGGGCGTCGGGTGCTCCGTGTCGTAAGCGTTTGCCACCTTGTGGAGGTCGGCCAACGAGTTGAAAGCCTGCTCCATGGAGCTACGAGCGGTATTGACCTCGGCCGCACCGGCACTCTTGCGGATGTGGTCGGCCGCATGTCGGACTTCCTTCACGGCATCATTGGCGTGGTCAAGGCCGTCGTGGAAGAAGCTCGTCGCCGAGTTTGCAAGATGCAGATGATACTTGTGGTCGTATTCGCCAAGGTTGTGCTTGAGAGCTTCCAGGTAGCTGAGCGTATCCTGAGCGCTTTGGTGCAGCTGCGCTTGCAGCTTGGTGAACTCCTGCTCGGCGATTGCGTTGGTGGTGGCGGACTTGCCCATGCTGGAAGAAGAGGGTGGTGAATCGACTTGAGGTCTTTAGATGAACTTCTGGAATGAGCAAGATCGTATGGATACCCGTGGGCTTTCATACGTGCTTGGATAATGAACCCACGCCAAAATCCGATTTCTAGTGTCTCAGCTGCGACGATGACGCCTAAAACCGCGCTGCTCACGCTCGGTGCTGTTGCCATCGCTGGTGCCAAGAATTGTGCCGCCCCCCGCTCACATCTCGAGCGCGATATGTGTCAGAACACATTTTGGCAAATGGTCTTCAGCACCGAAATCGTCAACAGCAGCGACGGTCGAATTTGGTTGACTTCTGTGCGGATGAAGATTGCGGTTGGACTACCACTGAAAGAGACGCCCCGCTGGGACAAAACACTTCGCCGTCGCGCCGATCAACTCAAGTGTTGTGCTACCAGTAGAAACTACAAACCACAAGCTGGAAGAAAATGCATGGCATGCGGTACTGGGCACCCCAAGGAGGACTCGACGCAAGCGAATACAGGAAGCAGACTCATTGGCCGCATTGAGCGCTGCGGCCGATCAGTGTTTTAGTCCGATACGTCCATCCAGCTCGCAGTGCGAAGCCACAGCTTGTCGCGAAGTCAGCCACTATGTTTTGTGGAACAAACTACGCAGTGCTAGGCGTTTGCCATGAGAACGTCTGCTCATTTCCAAAAGGGCNGCCGCACCGGCACTCTTGCGGATGTGGTCGGCCGCATGTCGGACTTCCTTCACGGCATCATTGGCGTGGTCAAGGCCGTCGTGGAAGAAGCTCGTCGCCGAGTTTGCAAGATGCAGATGATACTTGTGGTCGTATTCGCCAAGGTTGTGCTTGAGAGCTTCCAGGTAGCTGAGCGTATCCTGAGCGCTTTGGTGCAGCTGCGCTTGCAGCTTGGTGAACTCCTGCTCGGCGATTGCGTTGGTGGTGGCGGACTTGCCCATGCTGGAAGAAGAGGGTGGTGAATCGACTTGAGGTCTTTAGATGAACTTCTGGAATGAGCAAGATCGTATGGATACCCGTGGGCTTTCATACGTGCTTGGATAATGAACCCACGCCAAAATCCGATTTCTAGTGTCTCAGCTGCGACGATGACGCCTAAAACTGCTCACGCTCGGTGCTGTTGCCACCGCTGGTGCCAAGAATTGTGCCGCCCCCCGCGCGCGATATGTGTCAGAACACATTTTGGCAAATGGTCTTCAGCACCGAAATCGTCAACAGCAGCGACGGTCGAATTTGGTTGACTTCTGTGCGGATGAAGATTGCGGTTGGACTACCACTGAAAGAGACGCCCCGCTGGGACAAAACACTTCGCCGTCGCGCCGATCAACTCAAGTGTTGTGCTACCAGTAGAAACTACAAACCACAAGCTGGAAGAAAATGCATGGCATGCGGTACTGGGCACCCCAAGGAGGACTCGACGCAAGCGAATACAGGAAGCAGACTCATTGGCCGCATTGAGCGCTGCGGCCGATCAGTGTTTTAGTCCGATACGTCCATCCAGCTCGCAGTGCGAAGCCACAGCTTGTCGCGAAGTCAGCCACTATGTTTTGTGGAACAAACTACGCAGTGCTAGGCGTTTGCCATGAGAACGTCTGCTCATTTCCAAAAGGGCTCGCAAGTGCCTAGAAGCAATCAAGAGACCAAGTCGAGAACGAGAACAAGCATGGGCAAGTCCACGGAACCCAGCGTCGCCGCAGTGCAAGAGTTTGCGAAGATGGCGCAATTGCTGACGCAGACAGCGGATGAAGCGGTCGACTGCCTGAAGGCACTGAAGAGTAACCTCTCCGAGTACGACAAGCGTCACGGGCTGCTCTTCCTCAACACGGCCAAGTCCTTCATGAGAAGCGACATCCGCGCAGCGAAGGATACGACGCTCGAGTTGCGGCACGTGGCCCACAACATCTCAAAGAGCCACACACTATCGGAGGAGGAGGTGGCTGCAGCGCGCAGCAAGATCCACGACGTGGCCGACGCCTTGAATCACCTCAAGAAGACGGGTCGCGCCTACGACCGGAAGAACAACCTGGACGAGGGTAGTTTCCGCAGCTCGGACAGTATGAAGATCGAGTCCGAAGGGAGCTGGGTGAGCGACGACAGCAAGGACATGAGCAGCGGCAGTGCGACTGCTGATACGGTCGAGAAAGTGGTGAGACTGACGCTGCGCGACAAGTTCAGCGGCTTCTCTGCTCTGAAGCACCAGGTTTCGGTCACGGAAGACTCGCTGTCGCTTTCGTTCACTGAGCTCGTCGTGAACACGGTGACTTCCATGACCAACAGCCTGAAGGGCGACGCCCTCTTGGAGCCAGAAGTCAAAGAGAAGAAGAGCATGAGCGTGTAGTTGGCGTGGCAGTCGCACAGCAGCATGTTGGTAGGAGCTCAACCCTTGCATAACATTCACAATGAAAACCATTTTTTTTCTTCTTCACTCCAACTTCAGTGCAGCCATCTGCGTCCTTATCACGTGGTCCACACATTTTGAACGCGGGCCAATCAGAGACAATTCATTCTCCACTTGTGCGAAGAGAGACCATAATGGCGACTTGGTTCCAGAAGGAGATCGTGCTGACGGCGCCCAGCCGCGGCTTCCACTGTGCGTCAAGAACCTCTTTCCATTCGTTGTTTACATAAGGCTAACTATTCGTTTAGTGGTGACTCGCGAGGTTGAGAAGCAGTTGCCGGAGCTGGCGCGTGTCAAGGTGGGCATGGCCAACCTGTTCATCAAGCACACGTCTGCGTCGCTCAGTATCAACGAGAACTGCGATCCGGACGTTCGGTTAGTAAAATAATGTTTTTCAAAAGGAATAATACTGCTTTGGTTGCTCACTTTACTGCTTGTTTTTGCTAGGACCGACATGGAGGGCGCGTTCAACCGCATCGTGCCGGAATCGTGGAACAAGTGAGAGAGTTGTGGTGAATACTATGCGCAACGGTGAATGTGAGTTTCTTACGGGATATTTGTGCACCTTGCAGGGAGTTTTTCCGGCACACGGACGAAGGCGACGGTGCGCAGAAGTTCTCTGACGAAGGGCGATCAGCACTAATCTGACGGTTTTGTATTGCTGTCTTGTGTGCAAACGACATGCCGGGACACGTCAAGTCAACGCTGATCGGCGCGTCGGTGAACATCCCGATCACCAATGGAAAGTTCAACCTTGGAACGTGGCAAGGTAAGAGGCTGGAAGAACGTTGTCCTTGTCGCTGGTTAAGTACTTGATGTGAATATCGTGGCGTCTAACAAGGTGCTTGGTATTTTTGTGTTGTTGCTAACTGCAGGCATTTACTTGTGCGAGCACCGCAACGTGGGCGGCTGGGGCTCCGGCCACCAACGCAAGGTCGTTGTCACTATCCAAGGCTCGACGGCTTAAGCAACGATAGCGATTCCGCGCACTGTACTGGACAAGACGATCAGGTACTACGGCAACCTTCCTGAAAGCTCAGTGTCAGCTGCCTGAACAATAATCCAACCGACTACCGCACAGCGTTCATTTCCAGCTTGACCTGTAGTCAATATTGTACAACTAATATGCACATCGGCCACTTGTACACAGCTTTTTGTGGGTATCTGCACAATAAGGTGAAAGGGACAATGTCTGCTGTCCTCCCCGCCACTCAGGCCCAGGAAGCAACCGCGTTTCTGTTTGCTGCGAAGGAAGAGGCAATTGAATCCCTGAGCTTGGACGTATTCTCGGGACTTCCGTCGAAAGCGTAAACCTTATGCCATGGAGGGCGCGCTTCCGGAATGAGCTGAAGGTTGTAGCATGCGCAGGCACTGAACACGGGCAGGTACTTCCTGGACCGATCGATGGGGATCCGCATGGCCTGCGGCTCCCCGTTCCGCACGAAGAGCACGAACCCGGCCAGCAGGTCAACTAGGACCCCAACTCGATCTTCTTCCTCGAAGGCAGCCGCATCCAAGAAGCTGACTCGAGCGGGAAGTTGCGGCTTGGGTCCCCGGAATGACCCGGTGGTGATGAAGCCGCCCTCGCAGTACATCACCGCCGGCATGTGGTCGCACGCCGGCGTGGGCAGTGACAGCGTGCGCTTTAAGTGCTGCGCATCCACGCCGTAGTACCGGAAGCCTGCATGGCCCTGTGTTATCACCTCCGTGACGCCGATGTAGCTGCCTTCGCTGAGTCCGACGCACTCCCAGTAGCTCACGGCGTCGGGGACACACACGCGGTCGCCAAACATGGAGCCCCCATTGGGCCCCCAATGTGACACATAGCAGTCCCCATTCTCCACCAAGTAAACGTCACCTCCGTGCCTCGCCGCGTCGAAATGGAGGTCGAAGTCGTCTGCAGACACGACGGTATCAGATGAAGAGGCACAAGAAGCAACTTAGAAACTATGTACCGACAAAACTTACACGACGCGACCGCCTGCAACTGTTTGAGCAATGGCAACACCAGTGCCACCTGCAACGTATCGGCATGTGAAGGCGGCTGAGCTGGTAGCGCCACGCTCGGCAGCAGTTCGCGAGTGCGGCTGACCAGCCAGAACCAAATGGCGGCGCAGCCCTCGCGACCCACCGATTTTTGGGTGCACGCGAGTCTGGCCACCTCGCGGGCGTCTAGGAACTCGAGCAGCGGGGACAGCGCGGCAAGCGCGAGGGTTGGTGGGCCGGACGCTCGAAGCTGCTTGGAAGGCGACATTTACCGTAGCTCCTCGTACTTCAGAAATCGCAAAATGCGACTCACTGCAACGGCTGGATTTATGTTCCTCCAAGCAGAATAAGGGGTGATGAGCCATTTTGCAGCGCTGGCATTGGCTGAAATCGACATAAAAAGATTTGATTCGCTGAAAAGGACGATTATCATTCGATTTTTGTTTCGACAACTGACACGCCGAGAAACGCTATGCGGGAGGCTCAGCTCCTGGTGTTGGCGCCGCTGACACTGCTGCTCGGCGTGCCGTTGGGGCTGCTGAAGGAAAATCTGCGGAAAGGCTCGATCAAGCGCTGGCTATTGGCGCTGGTGCCGCTCGCGTTGGCTCCGTTGGTATGGAGAACGGCGCTGAAATAGTCGTGCACTAAACTGATACTCCTCAGTGTGTGGACCAGCGTGGAAGTCAAACGCCACTTCAACTCATCCGCTGTTTTTGTGGTTGCTTTACTTTTCTTCAATGTTTTGTGTAGTTATCGACTCGGGAAGGTGCTGTGCTGGCTGGGAGCTACTTGATCGGACGCGTGGTCGGTGCGTCGCTGGTAGGCGTGGGGCTCACGGGCGGCATCGCCACGGGCAAGAGCACGGTCTCCAAGGCTTTCCGTGAAGCTGGAGCTGTGATTATAGACGCCGACGTGGTGGCAAGAGAGGTGGTGATGCCCGGTCGTGGCGCGTACAGCGAGATTGTACGCTGCTTCGGCACCAAGGTGCTGAACGACGACGCCACCCTCGACCGCGCCAAGCTGGGCGCGATCATCTTCAGCGACCCGACGCAGCGCAACAGGCTCAACGCTGCGACGCACAAGTACATCATCTGGGAGATGTTCAAGCAGCTCGTGTACCAGCGCCTGGTGTGCCGGAAGCGGCTGGTTGTGTTCGACGCGCCGCTGCTGTTCGAGACCAAGCTGCTCGAGTACTTCTGCTACCCCACCATTGTGGTGGCATGCTCCGAGAAGAACGAGCTCACACGGCTCATGACCCGTGACAACATGGCGAAGGAGGATGCGGAGAAGCGCATCCGGTCGCAGATGAAGCTGCATGTACGTGCTCGCACTCAGTTCCAACAATTTAAACTTCCCGAGCGTGATCTAATCGTTGTCACTTATGTCTTGGTGAGCAGGAGAAGGTGGCCAAAGCGAACCTCGTCATTCAGAACGACGGCTCGCTCGAAGACTTGCTGCTCCGCACGCGAGAAACGCTGCAGCGCACAGCCGAGCTCGTCGGAGGCTCGCGCGAACTGCAACTTGACTAAAACAGTGCAATAAACTGGTCATCCCCGTATGTCGTCTCCTTTTTGAGTCACAATCACATTTTTACAAATTCATCGCACCGACCATGCCGCGCAAGGGCGTGTCGCTGCAGGAGAAGCGCGAGCGCATCCTGCGCATCTACCACGAGTCCAAGGAGGTGTTCAACCTCAAGGAGGTGGAGAAGCTCGGCTCCAAGGCTGGTGTCGGTACTAGCGGACATCTCCATCACCCCCTAAGTCAATATTTTTTGTTCTAACGTAATTATACCATTTCATTGCCTATAATCTGCGCAGTGCTGCAAACTGTCAAGGACGTAAACCAAGCGCTCGTGGACGATGCCTTAGTGGACTGTGACAAGGTGCGGTCTAAACTACCGAGAACAATTTATAGTTCTATCGATGAAAACATTTCGCTAATAATGTGTTTTATATATTGTGCAGATTGGGTCGGGCAACTACTTCTGGTCGTTCCCGTCCAAGCTGTCGCAGTCGAGGAAGCGCAAGCTCAATGAGCTGGAGCAGCGTCGACAGACTGTGCGGGATAAACTGGCCAAAGTGAAGCAGAGTATTGACGAGCAAAAGGGGCTGCGCTCGGAATCGGTGCGCAAAAACATATTCTGTTGTGAGCATTTGGACAAACATGTTGATGAAAGTGGCGGTGACGTAAAACCAATTTTTGCAGGAGGAGCGAGTGCAGAAGCTGCGTCGACTAGAAGAGCAGAAAGCCAACGTGCAGGCGCTGCGCACCAAGGTGCAGCACTTGGCGGACAATGACCCCGCTATTCTGGAAGAACTCGGGCGCAAAGTGCGTATGGCCAAGGAAGGCACCGACAGGTGGACAGGTACGGTGCCTCGAGTTGTGGTACTGCGTGAATGCAGTCGAGAATGTATTGACGGTGCTTGTTGGATTTCGTGTACTTCCTACAGACAACGTCTACACGCTCAAGTCGTGGGTCGTCAAGAAGCGCGGAGTCGAGGGCCGTGAGGTATCATGTTCGTCTGAGGAAGGACAAGTTCGTTCTTTATTATTCGATCTGTTGCTGATGCTTGCGTCGCTTTTTGGTGTATTCAGGTGGACAAGTGGCTTGGGATCAAGGACGATTTCGACTACGTCGAGTGAGATGTTCGAGCTGGCGGCAGGCAGGCAAGGCTTACAGAAGTCGTGTGAAAGAAGAAGGAATACTATTGCTGCGCCTCCGATCGGCGCTTAACTAAAACTGACTCTTGGCTCGTCGTCCTGCTATAAAACCCGGTAGCTTGTGTGTGTCTTTACCAGTTGAAGACCTCCTTGTGGAAGTCGAAGCTGCAGTTGCGCGCGAGCGCCTGCGCCTCGACAGTCATCGTGGGCGGTCCGCAAGCCACAACCGTCACCTTGCGGCCGTTGAAGCGACTTGTGTTGATGAGCTCGTCGAGAATGGGCTGGCCGCCGCGGTAGGCCAGCGTCTCGCCGCTCGCACGCGTCACCACGCCGTCACTGCGGGCGTTCGAGACGTGGAACATCCAGTTGATGTTGACGGGTGCCGGCGTGTTGTTGCCCAGGATGGCCATGTTGGGGTCCTGGACACTGGCGCGAGCCGCGTAGTCGAGCTGCGCGTGGGTGGGCAGAAACTCCTCCATCATCAGAATGTCTTCCGGTTCGCGCACCGCCCACAGCACATACCAGTCCGCCCCCTTGGGGGCTTTGTCCACGTCGCTAGAAGCCGTCGGGAACAGGCGAGTCTGGTTGATCAAGCTCATCATGGGGGTGATCCCCACGCCGCCGGCGACGAGCACCACAGCGTCGTACCGCTCGACATTGAGCGACATCTTGCCGAACGGACCACACAGATTGGCCTGGAGATCATACTGCGTGCCAGCCTTCTCGAGGAGTTTACGCGTGAAGGAGCCGCTGCCCATGGCCTTGATACAGAAGCCCAGCGACTTGCCGTCGGGCGTCACGATAGACGAGAACGGGTGCCACTGGGTGGCCGAGATGGCCGGCAGACGCACCAGGAAGTACGAGCCAGGGTTGACGTTCATGGCCATCTTGCCAGTCTTCGGGGTAGGCTCCAGGACAAGCGTAGTGGAGTTTGAAGCCGTGTGCACCGACGCAGAGGCCTTGTACGAGCCCGTGAAGGCGCTGGACCAGCGGTACAGCAGACCGAGAGCGTACAGACCGAGAGGGACGCAGAGCGCCAGGCCGATGAACTTGGGCGCGTGCAGGATGGAGAAGACGAAGCCCACGATCGACAGCGCGCGGTGCGTGAAGTAGAAAAGCTCGAAGAACATGCGGCGCACGTACTCGATCGAGAAGAGCAGCATGACGAGGAAGCACACGAAGGCGACGAAGCCGTACAGCGGCGTCACTTCGCCGTACTTCTCGTTGAGCGTCACGTCCACCACTTTGCTGGCCTGCACGACGTGGACGATCACCGCGACGTTCATGAGGAGGCCGAGCCAGCGGTGGAACTTGACGATGCGCTCGAACGAGCTGCCGAAGAGCACCGACCACACGGGCAGACGCGCCACGGGCAGGATGAGGAACATGAGCACCAGCAGGCTCACCTGGCCCGAGACCACGTAGTTCTCTTCGTCGCTCAGCAACGAGATGAGCACGATCACGGCCGCCACGAAGATGAGCATCACCAGCAGCTCGCCGAGGTGCAGGTCGGCCAGCGTCTGCATGAACATGGTGTGCGGCTTGGCCACGGCCGCGTTGGTCGTGAGCTTGACCGGCGGCGGGGCCACCGTGCGGTGCAGCAGCAGCTTGCCCACGGGCGAAGTCTTGAGCGCCGCCGTGAGCAGCAGGCCGCACAACGCCATCGTGGCGAAGGCGATGCCGCCTACGATGCCGGGGCAGTTCTTGTCGTCGCACCAGGGCGTGGACGTGCTGGAACCGACCGTGGTGCTCGCTCCGGCACTGGAGCCTGAAGCCGCCGCTGCGAAGTTGAAGGAGGCGGCGCCGTTGGTGCCGCTCCGGTGCGATGAAATGGGCCACGAGGTGCCGTAGGCCCAGATGAAGTCGGCCGAGCCCGTGGCCGACAGTGCCACCTCGGAGGATGAGGCGGCCGCCAGCGTGCGCTGGAAGCTGAAGCTCATGCTGGAGGCGCTTGCCTCGCCCACCACGAAGGCGGACTGGTCGCTCTCCTGCGTCACGTCGCTGCTGACGTAGCCGCCCAGCAGATACGAGGACGGCGTGGCCGTGTCCTTGAAGAACATCATGACGTTGGCGGCCGGACTGCTCACCATGGCGGAGCTGCGCGCCGGCCCCACGCCGAACCAGGTAGCTGAGCTGGCCACGGACGCGTCGAGCTGGTACTGGATGCACACCTCGTCGCCCTGCACCAGCGTGCGCATGAAGATGGGGCTGTCGCCCAGCCGTGTGCCCGAGAGCGCCTGGAACGCGGCGCTGGAGCAGATGCTCGAGTTGGAGACGGCGGCGCTGGCCATGCTGACGGTGACAGCGAGCGTGGAGGCCAGCAAAGGCAGGAATGAGCGGGTCATGACGGGCAGAAGGAGCAACGCCAAGTCAACAATTGTCGATCGATGGATGGAAGGATGGACGAGCCTTGCGCTCGAGGCTGCGGAATGTGAAGTGAGAGCTGAGAGACCCATTGCGGCCGCTGGACAAGCCCGAGAGCGCTACGCGGTCGCCAGCCGGTTCGCCTTTTACCGATCGGAGCTTCTGTTGCTCGCGGTGGTAAGGCAGATCGAGCTCGTGTGGACCACATACTTTATGATTTCAAAGGTTATTAAAGGATAGGGACATATGTCCAGTATGCTAGCAATTCTGGATATGTTGAAACTATTGATTGTCATAGGGTATTTGTTGTATTGGGTATAGAGCGGCTGCAGCACCGCCGGATCGACACGACACTTCACGGTCTGTGTACCTGCTCATTTCCGCAGGGCTTCTCTTGGTTGATGGTCAGTGAGCTGTGCGTGGCTTTCTCGGCGGCAACCCATCGGCGTATTTGCACGACGGGGTCTCTGGGTCGCCGCTACTCGGCCGCACAGTGGGTGAACACCGTTGGACACGTTAGCCTTGGCGTTTGATGTTCGTACGAACCCAACGACCGGCTGGTCACGTCCTCGCCTGGCGCTCGCCTGGCGCAAATCCTTCGCCCATGTCAAACCGGCAGAATCATCAGCGTTGCGGCAGCGGCGGCATTTCGCAGCGAGCATACACGTAAAAGCCGCGACGTCGCTGGATGTTCTCGTCGAGTTGCAGGACCCGGGGAGTCCAGTAAACACGGCGACCCAACCCGACTTGCACAGGTTCAGAAGAGCCTCGCGGCGGTGTTTGACTCTGGCCGGCGTGGTGGGGCTGAACTTCAGCCGCAGAAGTGCGACAGTGGACACACCTGCGCGGATGGGTTCACCGCGAAAGTTCGTTGCCGTGTCTGTCCTTTCACTGCAGCAGCCGAGTGGCAGTGATCCATCTGTGGTGGCGTGAAAGTTACTAACTCGCGAGTCGTCTTGCTGTTCGAACGTGTATTTCTCGTAAGACATCGGAGGCCAGGGACGACTGGATGGAAAAGAGAAGAAGAGGAAAGCACGCAGATGGTGCCTTCGACTGCTGATGGCGTTGGACAGTGTTCAATTGGATACCAGAGTTGTTTTTTGGTGGTCCAAAGTTTGGGACTCCAAACCTCAGCAACGCATCCAGTTTAATGCCCATCACAAGATGAACTTGACGCCCAATCAAGATCGCGAGGCTCACAAAACGAGCTCGTCGTGTTGCAAAGTAAACATCAATGCGGCCGTCAGCCACACGATCTCAAATCGCCGCGGGCATGAGTCGCCTATCGACTCTGTCGCATTTTGATCGATTCGTAAACGAGTTCTTCAGCTTACGGAATCACACCTGCACGCGATGTCCTGGGCCCAGCCAGGCTCGGGCACCTTGCAACCCTCTCATATTCATCTTTTTCAGGTTGCAGCTGTGCTACATGTAGTACTAGCTCAGATCGAGTTCGTCTCGAAGGAGCACTGCTGGCACGTAGTAGAGTTTTCCTGCATCGCCGGCCGTGGCCCGACGAAGAGATCACCAGAATTTCCAGCCTTTTTTGTATTAAATGTATGCGTATTTTTCGTTGCATCAACCGCAGGTTCGGTCTGGGGGCATTCACCAGCAACCCTTTGCAGCGCTCCATTTACTTCCTTTCCTATGGGAATCATGCAAGTGGTCCGTGCCCGAACAAACAACGAATATTTCCCAGCGTGTTTGAATTGAACACCGCCAACCTTAACCAAATCGATTCGCAGAGACGTGGTGAAAGCTTAATGTTTTACTGTTTGCACGTTAGCATTTCAAAGATGCAGGCAAACGGCATGCTAACGTCGGCAACACGTATCTGGGCATCCACAACAACTAGCCACAAAACTCATTCGTCCTTCCTCAGCAAGCTTTTCATGGTTGTTGATGCTAATGGATACCAATCAATTTTGCAGCTGAATCCACTCGAACGGGACCACCAGTTGATGCCTGGACGATTGATTCTCAGTTTCGCGGAGCTTTGCGCATCTCGTAGATGGCAAGGGTGGCCATGGTTGCAAGAACGCAGAGGGTTGCAGCAGCCACGGGAATCGTGAGCGTTGACACAACGACGGACAGGAAGCTCGGGTCTGCAGCGGGTTTGGCTCGGATTTCGTTCCGTGCAGGCTGACGGGCATCGTCTTGCACGGCTTGGTCTGCGGATTGAGCAGAAGATCGGTGACGGCGCCCGGAGGCACTTTTGCTGCCTCTGATACGCTTGCTGCTGTGCCGGCGCATGGTGGAGCGCGACGGCGGCGGCGGTGACCGCGACTCGCTGCTGGCAGAGTCGTGCCAGTGGTTCTCGTGTCGCTGACGGTCGCTCCTACCGTTGCCGTTCATAGAAGACGAGCTGCGCTGCTTGGTCCGCAACTTGAGCCTCCGAGATGAAGATCTGGTGCTGGAACTTGCTTGGCTTATGGCACTGTGTGTTGGGGAATCCGGAGTCGTGGCGAGAGACCGTTGAGAGTGGCGGTGGCCACTAGGGATCCGCTCGATCGGCCTGGGTACTAGGGTCAGCAAGTCCTCCTTGTTTGGCGGCGGGACACCATCACTGCTGGTTGGCACCAATGGAACCGGCACAAGAGGACCTGGGCCTCCTGACACTGGCGGAGTTTCCATACTGTGATGCCGCTGCGTCTTCCGATTTTGGTGGTGGCCGTAGCGAGTCGGTGATGGGATCGACCACTCGCCTTCTTCATCCTCGTCGTAGTAATACACGCCGTCATGCTCTTCTTCGCGCATACTTGGCACAGAAGACGACGTCCGAGACCGAAGCGCCAGTGACTCGAGGGCGCTATCGCGGCCCCACGACATGCCACCAGCTGCATCGTCGTGCAGCACTTGGTTCTCGTCGCCACTGCTGCTACTGCTGACGTCGCCGCCGCTCGAAAACCTATCGTCTTCTTCCTCCGACAACGCTGCCGGCTCCAACTCGAGGGGCCAAGCCTTCGCACGAGCCTCATCCATCAAGCTCTGTTTGATCTGCAGTTCCTGCCTCGTCAAGATGAACTCGATGTCACTGAACAGGATGTCGCGGTAGAGCACCATGATCTGCAGCAGGTCGATCGCAACCGTGTCCTGCCGCTCGCTTTTCCGGGCAGTCATACTTTCAAACTCGGAAGACTCGCTGAACACGTGGTGGTGCTTGTCAGCGATCGTCTTCAACAACGGCTGCGAGTCGCTGCTCACGATTGCAATGAGGTCCCACAACGCCAGCAAGCGAAGCAAGCAGTGCCGCACTTCGCGCTCGAGGCGATCCAGAACCCCTCGAATGGCCAGCAGCGTCGTGAGTGCTGGCGGAACAGCCAGGCTCTCTTTCAGTAGCACCTTCTTGTGGCGTGTGTAGAGCTCCATTGGAACCAGCGGGCCCATGAGGTTGCGGAAGCTCACTTCCATCAGCTCATTGAGAATCCCGAGCTGGTCGGCAGTCGAGTTGGCTTCAATGCTCGACGTGAGCAACTCGTGAGGACTCTGCACTTCTGTAGCTTCCGGCCCGTTATTGTTGTTGGGGTCGACTGATGAGGACGAGAAGCCCTGCCATTCACCGCGCTCCTTCTGCACGCTCTCGAGCAGCGAGACGTACAGGATCTTCGCCTGGCGGGTTACCGTGCTGTCCCTGGCCGTCTCGTCATAGTGGCCGCTGTGGTTGATCGTCGTGAAGAGCACCGAGGCCACGGTGCCCACCGACTGGGCGCAGGACCCGAACACGGCGCTGCGCTGCATCTGTCGCTGCTTCTGTCGTCCAAGACTCTGGCTCTGAGGCTCGAAATCTGCAGCAGAGACCTTCTTCTGGTCAGCTGCGGGCTCGACTGGACGGTTCGCACTAGCCGGAGGCGACTGCGACGGTGCTCGCCGGAAGTACTTGCCGAGTCCGAAGCTGGACGACGGAGCAGACGAGTTGTTGCGGTTGTGGCGCGCTGCCATCCACCAGCGCTTGAAGTGGTTGCGAACGACCCAGCAACGCCCGGGACCGAGCGGATCAGCTCGGCGGCAGCACGGTCTCAACTAAAAGATGCGGGCGGTGGGGCGCGATCTAAAAAATAGAAAGAGCCTGCAACTTGCACTACCCCAACCCGCAAATGCCTTCCAACGCTGCTCACCTCTGCTGCTGCGGCTGGGAATGGATGGCAGGCGTCGGCAGCGCAGCGCCAGAGAGCAAGCTGGAGAACTGCACGAAACGCCGGAGCCAAACCTAAAACGGTGCAACACGGCGGGAATGGGGCGTCGGCGACGTGCTGGTGGTGGCTTCGGTGAGGTGTGTGCACGCCGGCCGACCAGCTCCGGTAGATGCTGCTGACAAGCCGACCTCACCTGACCCACGCCGTCGAAGCCTTCTTCACTAGAGCTAGTTAAAGTGAGGCGATGGCATGCTGAAAGCCACGAGCAGATAGCCCCTGAGAAGAATACTGGGCTAGTCCTCATCACTCAGCTGCCGAAGGGCAGTGTCTTGAACAAGTGAGAGCGTTGGCGCTAGCTCGTATCTTGCTCGGAGCTTGAAAAAAACATTGTTCAGTGAACTCGTTGTAGACGAACTCGTTCACAAACCGTAAAAGGATACACAATCCAAGTTCGAGAAAAACTTACATATCTTGACGTTAGTTTGGACACGCACGTCGCCTAGTACCGCAACGTGCTCGACTACTTCGTCCCCACTAGCAAAAACTTGATTGCAATCGCTGCTCAGTCAGTGAGGAGCGTCACGAGGTTGCACGAAGTGTTGAGATCGATGCGCTCGCTGCCGTCCGTGTAGATGATGCTCATGTTCATGATGGCCAGCGCGTCCTTGAACAGCGTGTAGTCGGTGGCGTAGCTGCTCTCGCCCGTGATGAAGTACTGCACGTAGTTGTCGATGAGCGCCGTGACCATCTTCACCATGTTGGAGCGGTTGGCCATCTCCACAACGAGCCGGAAGGTCTGCTGACTCAAGCCGCGGGGGACGCCCACGTCCGGGGTCATGCCGGACAGGTAGCCCAGGTAGTTTTGGTCCACGTACAGCGTCAGGTTGAGGTAGCCGATGCCGTTGAGCCCCATCTGCGAGACGTTGGTGACGTTGACGTCGATGTCCATGGTCCAGCCCTCGTCCGTGCAGCCCCAGAAGTCAATGTGGTCGATGACTGTGAGCGGATCGCGGAAGTTGTTGAAGCCCTCGATGGTGAGCTCGCGCTCGAAGTCGAGGCCGCCGTAGCTGACGCCCAGCGCGTGCGCCTTGACCTTGGCCGTGGTGTCGAAGACCACCGACACGTCGTCCATGACGGCCGACGACATGGCCGAGAAGGCGTCGGCGTCCGTGACGAGGAGGTCGCTGGTGATGTTGAGGTCGTACTCCTGCGCGCCCTTGTCGATGGTGAGCGCCGGGAACTCGAAGGTGGCGAACTCGTTGCCGTCGTACAGCAGCTTGGCCGTGGTGGCGTCCGACTTGGCGTTCATGCTCAGGTCGTGCGTCAGGTGCAGACTCAGCTCGCTGGAGAGCGTCGTCTGGCCCGAGATCTGGTTGATGTCCAGGTAGTTGACGCTCATCTTGATCTTGTCCACGTTGTGCTGGAACACGGCCTTGACGATCACGAACCACGCGATGAGCACGAGCACGACCAGCAGCACGAGCACGATGCCCAGGATGGCCAGGATGCGCTGCTTCTTGGTGATGCGCCACCAGAGGAACTTCTTGAGCGGCTTGCCGCCCTTCTCGTTCTCCTCCTTGAGCACGTCCTGGCTGTTGGCGGCCACGTCCACCTTGAAGGTCGAGTCGGGCTGCTGCTGGTACTGGTAGTGGTCCATGTCCACGTTGGCGCGTGCCGGGCTCTGCAGCGAGTCGGCCACGGGCGTCTTGATCTCCTGCTGTTGTGTTGCCATGATTTGATGGGGAAATGGAGGTGGCGCTTGCGTCCGAGGAGGCAGGTTGGCGAATGAGCTGATCGACGTTCGTTCTGGCAGCCAAAAGTGAGTGTGGGAAAGCAGAGGAGACCAGGTGGAACGATGCACCTTTCAGCGAGTGCGGTTCTCGTTCACGGCGGGTTTTCCGTAGCCGAAGGTTTAACTGGCGGCGAGTATGGAGCCCCGCCATCATCACAGTGACACTTGGGCGGGATGGGCGCGACTACTTCAAGTAGGAAATCCTTGGACGACGGTCGCCTTATTCTGGCTGGTCGGCAGAGCTTGCGGGCGTCGCTGCGGCGTGGAGACTCGCGCTTGGCAGGCGATAGGAAGCTGTGCAATCAAGCTGCACACTGCCATAGCAACTGCATCGCGAGCGCGACGGCGAGCTTGCGCACAACGATGCGGAAACAGCCATACAGTTGAAGAGCGTGTATGTACCTGCGCAAAGACGAGCCACCTGTCTCACAGTTGGAGAGCAGTCGTGGCGGTCAGTCTCCGTTGCAGTTGGCATCTCATGCTCAACGAAGCTGTCCCGTGTTGTATCAGAGCACGGAACCGCATTGCATTGCACCATGCGGGCCCCGCGCAGAGATTGTTAATCTCCAGCCCGACATCGCCACTAACAGCGCTTGAAAGCTCGCGGTCGCTCATGGCATTGCTCGCATTTCGGCATCCGGTGTCGGCAATGCAGCGGCGTCCCTGCTTGGCGATGGCGGTGCGCGTGCCCAGTCCCAGGATAGTG
>JAABLK010000321.1:0-34143 GCA_012295415.1 Phytophthora chlamydospora
TCAACACCGCGCTGGACACGCTCGACATTCTGGACCCCGTGGAGCGCGAGGAGTGGCACAGTCAGCTGCTGCTCGAGCGAAAGGAGAGACTCATAGTGTTCGAGGACTTCGTCAAGGACGAGGAGCAGCTGGTCGCTGCACTTGGTGACCGGAACCAGCAGCTCGAGATCGTGACGCTACTCCGCTACTGCGTGGAGAAGTATCACGACGGGATCACCCCATTCGCGGGTGAGGACGAGAAATACCGTGACAAATTGACGTCAGGGGAGCTGGACACGGTCAATATCGTGTACGAAGCGGTGGTTACCAATGCTGGTATTGTGTCCGAAAAGCTGCCCGACTGGTTCGTGACTTCGGAGCACGAGTGGGCCTGGGTGAACAAGGCCAAACTTGAGGACAGCAAGCAAGGATGGGACGACAAAGCGAGAGGAAAAGACGCGGATGAAAAGCTGAGTGACGAGGAACGCGGAGAAGTGTGCGAGGAAGTGTGCGTTCGGCTGGCCTCAATCTGGACGGAGCTCAACCACCCCCATGTTCGGAAGTTCTACGGGGCGTCATACGTCGGGAAGCCTTTTGTAATCCATGAAACGTGCTTCCCGCCTACCTACGAGAAGGAGATGTGGCGCTACTTGGCGAACTGTGCGCTCGGTCTTCAGTACGTGCACGACCGTGGGCTCGTGTACTATGATGTGTCGCCTGCAACAATGCTGTGCAGTTATTCGGAGCGCCGTGGTGTGCTGGATGGACTGGGATTGGTGCCACGAAACCGAGTGGATCGACTCCACGTGCTTGGGAGCAACGAGAGTGAGAACCAAAGCGAGGACCAAGAGTCCTCGGTGAGCTATGACGTGTTGAGGTTCGGCATGTCCGTGTTCTTTCTCCTCATGGGGGCTCGCAACTCAAATCTCCCGACCTCTACACGCGACCAATCGTTTGATTCGTGGAAGTTCAAAACCTCAACGAAACTCCCAGCTTCTCAACCAGGATTCATCAGAGATGCTGAATGGGAGATGCTTCAAGGCCTGTGCGCTGTGAAGCCTGTTGACAGAACCCCATTGGAAGACGTGGTTTTCAAAATGGATGCACTTGCTAAAGAAGGATCCCCCAAGAAAAAGGATCAGTCCCAGGATCCAGTGGACGACATATCGGACTTCTTTATCCCAAGTTATAGCGGGACGGTTGCGGATCTGTTTGCCGAGCTTTCGAAGAATTTTGAAGCTGGTCTCACCGAGGTGGATCGTTATGTGTACGACCGACTGAGGGACGTGTACGAGCAATTGGACAACGCGGAGGGGGCCTTGCCTCCACGTCTGGTTGAGGACTTCAGCTTACTGCTCTGGGGTTTCTTCGGAAAGGTAGATAGTTCGGCGTCGGACAGCTCCTCTGGATCCATTCAAATTGCCTCGCATTCAATCGCTGGTCAGAATTATAATTTCCACCACCGGATTGATCACCTTGTGCAGAGCTATCCGCAACTACAAGGCGTGGATATTATTCATCGCTGGCAGCCTACGTGGGATCAAGCTCAGAGCAAGCAACGCGATATGTTTCTGGAATCGCTGAAGAATCCGTCCACACTACTTCAGCAAATGGGGAGCCCTGAGAACGTTGCCATGCTTCGTTTCGAGGCACAAAACCGCTCGGGCGCATACTCGCCAGAGGTTGTGGAGGCGATGAACGTCGTCCTGAGAGAAGCCGAGCGTCGTGGCATAAAGAACGCTGATGTGATTCCAAAGTGGTTCATCCCAAACCATCAAGTAGAGCTGAAGAAGCACATCGGAGAAGGAGGGTTCGCTGATGTGCACTACGGCAAATGGTTCGGAACAAAAGTGGTTGTGAAAAAGCTGAAGCCTATCGCTGTCGACGACAAGGCTCGTGACCAGTTCCGTCGCGAGGCAGATTTGTGGTTCACGCTGAATCACTCCAACTTGATCAAGCTGTACGGAGCATGTTACGAAGGCCAGCAACCGTTCTTCGTGTGTGAGCGCGCAACTCGTCAGACACTCACGGGCTACTTGAAGCCGGAAAATGGCAGACGCCGAGAGCTGTGGTTCCGGCTGCTGCAAGCCGCGCTAGGCATTGAGCACCTTCACGACCACGACATTGTGCACGGGGACCTCAAGAACAACAACATTTTGGTGTGTGAGGGCGGAGCGGCGAAGATTGCAGACTTTGGGCTAAGTGTCCTGGGTACCGTGCCCAAGATCAAGGAAACTACGACAACGGAGGCTGTACGATGGAAAGCGCCCGAGTGTTTGATGGGCGAGCTTCCCACTTTCGCGTCAGATATCTACGCGTTCGGGATGTGCATTATCGAGGCCGTGACGGGCGAGTACCCGTGGGGTACTTCACTTCCGGACACGGCGGTGGCTCACGCGGTGAAAGTCGAAAAAAAGATGCCTGAGCGCCCAGCAATCTTCAAGGACAAGGAATGGGATCTGGTGGTGCGCATGTGTCGCTGGGACCCCACGAAGCGCATCGGCATTGGTGCAGTCATCAAGATCCTGGAAGATATTGGCGTGTCGAACCTGATCCAGACTGGAGGGAAGATTGGTCCGACCAACATTGACGTCAAGACCCGTGTAGGAACGAGTCAAGCGGCTTGAATCGCTTGCACGCGTGTGCAACCTGGTACGTACTCGGATGAAACGATGCAAGTCAAACTGCTACTTTGAAAAAGAAACCAAAATCAATGCTGAACATGCGAAGTTCTCCTCGCATTCTACGTCGACTTGACTACATCTGCATGTATCGGGATCCGCCAGCTCCGCCCGTGGGGCCGTACACGTTCGAGGAAGAGTTTCCGTATCCTCCACTGCCACCTCGGTACGCTGAGGATGCCGAGTCTGCATAGCTAGGGGGCGCTCCTCTCCCTCCCCGATAGGCTGCAGACGCAGAGGAGTCGCTGGTGTCGCCATAGGCTGACGACGATGCCATCGACGAGCTAGACGAAGCGTGGCTGCGCGCACCTCCCTGTGCAGCAGCGCGACCAGCGGCAGCCGCGCGTAGACTGCGCACCCACTCGAGCTTGACCTCGCGCGACTTGGCGTGAAGCTGCAGCGGGTAATACTTATCCTCACGGAAGGAGACGCTGAACGCTTCGGGCACCGCGTAGTTGTCTTCGATGATGGCGCCCGTGACGTCCATGGGCGGGTTGTCTGAGCGACAGCGCTCGTAGTCCTCTTTGGTGTCGTAGAAGCTCAACTGCGGGCCTTGCAGCACAAAGTACCGCTGCTGCCACTTGGCGCGGACTGACCCACCGGCCCCAGGGCCCATGTGCTGCTTGATCAGATATCCACACAAAACCTGAGCGAAGGCCGAAGACGCGAACTCCGTCGCGCGGTACTGGCCTTGTTGTGCCGTGTCGGCCAGGCGCTTCATCGTCGCATTGTGGTTCAGAATGTGCTCCAGCTCGTTCGTCTTGAACTCCAACGTGGAGCGAAGCCCCGCCAACTCGGCGGCACAGCGCTGCTCGGCCTCCTTTACTCCAAGCTCGCACTTCTGTTGTTGCTGCGCCGAAAGCTCCTGCATTGCACCCGCTTGTCCTTGCGCAACCGCCACTTTCACGCTGAGATCATTCATCTCCTTCTCGAGCGCTCGCACCTCCGTCATGTGGGCGGCGTTTGTGCCCTCAGTCCGCTGGATCACCTGCGAGAGAACACGCTGACTGACGAACTCGCAGTACGCGGCATCGGCCGACGGACCCACGGCAACGCCATAGTATTCTTTGTGGACAGCACTCAAGTCGCCCTGCAGAAAGGTTTGAGTTTCACGGAAGAGCTCCATGGCTGACTTCTGGCGGTGCTTCTCAGGGTGAGCCAGATACTCTGCGCCCGGGCGACTCAGCACGTCCAGTACGTGTCGGCAGTAAGCCATCGAGGCGGCTGCGTTCTGCTGGCGGAACGAATCAAACTCGGCATTTACCGCCGTGCGGAACTGCCCCATGTAGTCGTCACCTCCTCCCGCTTCGGCGTCTGCGCCCATGTCACCATCGACAATCTCTCGCAGTTTCTTCTTGGCCAGCCGCTTGCACAACCGGTGCACGTTCTTCAGTCGGTCCTCAGCACACGGCAGACGTGTTCGTTCCACGCTACGTGCAGCATCTTCAGCTTCAGCATCGGCATCCTTTTCCATGATCTCAATCATGTCATGCTGCGGAGCCGTCGGGTCGTCCGCATCCTCCAGCGAGTCCTGCACCTCCAGCTCGGGACGCAGGTTTACGCTTCGTAGGTTCCCGTGCTCGTCAAACATGGCGCTGCTTCCCTGTCCGTGGTCCACCATTTCCAGCTCGTCGTCGCTCTTCTCGTCGCCATTTCCTTCGAATCCGGCGTCTTCCTCGTACTGCTCGGGCGACACGTAGCTCCTCACACGCGCGTGCAACTCCGTCTTGTACCTCTCCACGGCGTCCTCCAGTGCGTCGTGGCACTGTGCCTGTACGACGCGGCTCCAGGCGCTCGAAATCACGGGCGCTTTGCCACTATTAAGCGCCTCCACATAAGAACCCGCCAAGTTGACGAACATGGCGCCGTTCAGCGGCTTGCCGAACATGGTCTTGGGTTTGGCCTTGCCAAAGAGCCTCTTCCGCAGACCCTCAAAGCTGGCACGGAACTCATCGCGCAGCTCATCGTACGGCACTTGCGGCAAGTTACGCAGCTTCTGCTCGTCATCCACAGGCCGCACGAGCGTGACGCAGTCTCGCTGTCGAAAGAAGTCACTGAGCAGAGCCCTAATCTGGTCCTTCTCCACGGCGTCGTCACTGTAGCCGCCCGTGGGCTGCAGCGCGTTCTCCAGATACTGCTTGGAGGAAATGGGCTTGCCATTGTCCAGCAACTGCAGCGTGAAGTCCCTGACGACCCACGTGAAGCTGGGGAAGAACTCGTGCAGGCGGTCGGCGCCGTCCTTGCTGCCTGAAGCCGACGACGTCTGGATGTGCTTGGACAGATTCACCACCAGCGACAAGTCCTCAATGGCATTGCCATCGATGACACCACGACTGTTGTACACGAAGCTGGAGGCCAGCAGCAAAGCCAGCGCGAAGATGCGCGTGTCGTGCGTCTGTTCTCGGTCCACGCTGCCCAGGCCTTCGGTGTCCAGGAACAGCACGCTCGTGTCCTCATCTAGGGGGATGGGACGGCCCCACATCCAGATGCCCTTAGTGCAGGCATTTACAGTGCCTCCTACAGCGAATCCAGCGTCTTCCGGCTCTTCCAGAGCTTCATCTTGGGTCTGTAAGTGCTGTACTAACAGATTCAGCAGGAAACTCTTGCCCGTACGGTACAGTCCAGCCACAGCCACCACCACCAGCCGCGTCTTGACCTTCTCCAACACAGCACAAGCCTCGGGATTCACGCGGAAGCCGCCGTCGTCGTCCACCAGCACGAAGGGCAGCGGCCGCACCGACAGGTCCCCGCTCATGGCTGCGAACTTGGTGATTTGTATCGAAAAGCGAACCCACGACGACGACCTGTGTGGTAAACATCATTTAGTGATACACACTATATAGGGTACGACACACCATTCACGTTGACTGGAGCCCGCATCACTATTGACGATGGCGCCGCGGATGCATGGAGCGACGTCCCGCCAGGGCAAGCGCGGGGCTGTGGGCAAAGCCAAGCAAGGGCGCGGCACGACGGGTGTAGGTGCCAAGCCTTCTATGCGCAAGAAGTCCAAGATCGTGGTGACCTTCGACCCGGAGAAGCGCAAGTATGTAGCAGCCTGTGTGCTCATAACAGTGTCATAAGTCTGACTGGTAGCATTTGCTGTCTGTAGAGAGTACCTGACGGGTTTCCACAAGCGCAAGCAGGAGCGTCGTCGCTTCGGTCTGGATATGGAGGCTTTCAAGGTCAAGAAGAGGCAGCTGGAGGCCAAGAAGCAGGTAAATTGCACGTCTGAGGAGCTCCTTGATGGACAAGTGCAGGTTGATTGACTCTTTTCCGGTTTCTTTGGCTACTTTTTATTAGAGACGAGAGGAGACGAAGGAGAAGCTGGCGGCTCTGAACCTGCTGGACGAGGAGAAAGAAGAAGAAGCAGAGGAGGAGGAGGAGGAACAAGACAGCGACTCGGACGCCTCTGAGGACGAGGACAAGCCCGTGCTCGCTGGAGAGAAGGCAGTGACCAAAGTCATGACCTTCAACGACGACTTCACGCAGGGTAAGTTCGGCGACGTGGTGACGGTCACGACGTCGGTGGGCGACCTCCAGAGCGAGAGCGACGACAGCGGCAGCGACCTCGAGCCTTCGGACGACGAGGACGCCGAAGCCGAGGACAAGCCCAAGCACCCGGCGTTCCGCCACAAGAAGAAGTTCGACAAGGAGAAGCACTTGACGCTCTTCCAGCGGATACAGCTGCAGCGCAAGGGCAAGGCGCTGCCGTCCAAGCGCTCCAAGCTCAAGGAAGCGCGTACGGCCCGGAAGGCCATGATGGGAGGCAAGAAGGGCAAGCACGGCGGCGAGGTCACTGGCAAGAAGCGTGGAGCTGACGACGCCGAGGGAGGAGGAAGCGGCAGCTCGGCCTTCAGCAAACTCAACAAGAAGCTCAAGATGAAGCGCAGCCAAGGCGGGGGCGGCAACAAGCGCAGCAAGAAGCGGTAAAAGGTTCGAGGCTGCAGCTACTACGAGACTGGTGTTCTTCAACATGCACATTCGATTCCATTGACCTTGTTTCATTAATTAGCTCACCACTTGTTACTACGCTTACTTCCACACCTTGATGAGCGCGTCGCGGCCGCTGGACACGAGCATGGGGCTCGGATTCTGGCTGCTTCCCAGCTCGACCAGCGCCAAGTCCAGGATGCAGTCAGTGTGCGCCGGAGACGGCGGCACGAGCCCTCTCCGCTCCATGCTGATCGCCGACTCGACTCCGCCAGAACCTGAACTCCCCACGCCGCCTGGCGTCGAGTAGAAGGACGAGTCCTGGCACACCGTGATGAGTGGCGGGCTGAGCTTGCTCCAGGCCATCTCGGGCTTCGTGATGGCGGCTGTAGTGGCGCTTGGTGCCGCTGGTGCATCGTTGAAGCGTTGCGGAGGAGCAGCCGCGGACGAAGCGGACGACGGGTTCATGCGCCACCAGTCGTTCGGCGGAGCCTGGTTGTCGTAGAACGACTTGGCCTCGCCATTGCCGCAGACCGTGTACGACTGCTTCCCGTTGCGGATATCCCAGTACCGCAGCTGCCGATCTTCGCCGCCGGTGATCAACGCGTCGCCGATGCCGCGGAGATGCAGCGACGGACACAACATCGCACGGACGCAGGGCTCTTCACTGAGCGGCGTCGTCGAGATCTCGTCGAACGCGGTGGCGATGCCGTAGATGCCCAGGAAACTGCCCAGCACACTGCGACTCCTGTGCGGGATCGGCACGTGCAAGAGTGTCGGACACCTGCACGCTTCGGCCTCCGACGCCTGCGTCTCGAGCGTCCGGAACACGGCCCGACAGGCTCCGATACTGAGGTCAAACACGGCGACTTCTCCGTCGCCTGCCGCCACGAACACCAGCGGCACCGACGTCTCGTCCAGCGGCAACGTGTTGGGCAGCCCCAAGCACGGTTGCAGACGGTGAATGGCGCGGTGCGACGAGTGGCGCCAGATGCGGATGAGCACCAAGAAGCGCAGATCCCACAGACACAAGAAGCCTCGACTCGTGCCAACCGCCAGCCAGCTCACATCCAGCGAGTGCGTCATGCACGTCACGTAACCGAGCTCCGGCGAAACGTTCAGCGTCCAGGCTTCTCGCCGCATGCGCATATCCCACGCGTGGATGTTGCCATCGCGCGTGGCGTACAGCAGCAGAGCCTCCGTCACGTTGTTCAGGTAGTCGATGGCCATGACGGCACTGTTGTTCGCACGCAGCTCCTTGAGTCCTGAAGCCTGCACGTTCCCAACCGAGGAGCTCACTCGATCCACGCGGAAGACGTGCACCGTGCCGTTGCTAGAGGCCGTGGCGACCGAGTGGCTGTTCGTCAGCACCTTCATGTCGGTGATCACTCCGCCTTGGCCGTCGTACGTGCAACGCGAGCCTTGATTCACGCTGTGCTGCAGCGACTTGACCGACCAGATCTTCACCGTTCCGTCATTTGAAGCGGACGCCAGGAAGCTGTAGTCCTGGGCGGCATTCACGCGGGTCACTGCGCCCGAGTGCTCCGCCAGTTCAGCGACCAGGACGTTCTTGCGCGGCTGCCAATTGCGGTACAATGAGCTGGGATACCCACCGCCGTTGACGCTGCTGGAGCTGCTTCCGGGGCCTGTGCTGCCGTTGGAACTGCCGAAGTTTCCTGGCGTCACGCCTCCATTAATCGCTGCAGCGGCCGCTGCCGCGGCGTTGAATGTACTGCTGCCGCCAGGAGGAGGGTACGTACTGCTGCCAACCTGAATCGGAGACGATGTCACACTTGAGACGCTGGCGCCTCCTCGTTCGCTGCCTGGCGCTCCATTAACTCCCACGCTTGAGCCCGTAATGCCGATACCTCCCCCCACTAAGCAGTACGGACTTGGGGCGTGGCTGTAGATCGAGTACGGCGTTCCATCCGAGAGCCGCAGCGCGCCGAGATCAGGAGGCAACGGCGGAATTCCAAGCGCATTCAGCCGAGCCAACAACTTCCGTGGGTTTCCAAGCGCTGGGTCCATTGCCGACTCCTTGAAGGCGAAGTAGTGGTGGTAAGTCGTGTGGGCCTTTTTGATCATCCGCTGACGGGGCGGCGACACGGGCGACGCGTGCACAGGGTGGTGGTGCGGGTCCAGCAGACTGTTTACACCGTCCCCGCCGTACATGTCGCGCATGTTCATGTTGAGCATGCTCACCATAACGCCGCCGCTCGTTGGTGCGAAGTGGTTCGAGTCCATTTGGCTCAATCCAGAGTCATCCAGACCAGACGACACCGAGCCAGGAGGCACCACCGACGACGGGCCCGTGACTGTGATAGGCGACGCAGCGATCGGCGTGCTCGGCTCCACGAGGCTGTACATCTTCCCCACGTGCGACAGCGAAAGACTCTCCAGCGAGGGAATACTCGACGCATGTCCACCGTTAGAGGTCGTGGGTGTTGCTGCCCCACGGTGCGACGGTGAGCCACCAGGCATGTGCGAGCGCGACCTGGTCACCAAGGCCGTAGACGTAGACGCTGCCGTCGCCGCCGTAGAGCTACTCGCTGCCGCGGACGACGATGACGTGATGCCAAAGTTGCTGGCCTTCAGAGGCTGCGCTGTCGACAGCGCGAAGCGCATATCCGGAACAAACAGAACGCGAAGGTGCGAGCGTGAGAGCTTGCGCGCGAACGGGTTGCTGTTCGCGCCTGCCACGCCGCTGCCGACAGTCACAGCCGCATTGGCGACCGAACTGTGGGGTGAGCCAGCGCGGTCGCTCTTGGAAGAGCCCTGCATCCGCGCGGCTTGCTCCGTCTTGGCCATTTCCAACTTGCTGCGCATCTGCATCGAGGCAATCGACACGTACTGCTGCATGAGCTTCAGCGACTGGATCTCGTTCGTGCGCTGTTCGTAGAGCGACGAAACCCCTTCGTCCACAGTATTCGAAATGGCCTCCGCCGACAACGCGGCGGACGACGCAACAGCGGCGCCAGACGACTGCTGACGGGGCATGCTGTACCCGTCCAAAGAATCCGTGCTAAGGAGCGCGTCTCGGTTCTTCCGATACCCAGACATCTCGCTGATCGGTCCATCGAGTGACTCGCGCGACGTGGCTGTCATGGGCGTTAACGGCGCTGGGGGTTCCACGTCATCGTCGCTGTCATCAGAAGCCTGAGTAGCAGATCTCTCCATTTCAGCGATGACCTCGTTCAATCCAGAGGACGAGGAAGACGCCAAAAGAGCGCGGTCGAACGTCTCGCGGGATACGTGGGGTCTACAGCAGTCACGAAGCCGCTTGGTAACGTCACACACCTCCTCGTCTGGCAGAAACACCATCGTCTTGCGCAAGAAAGGTCGAAGCAAGGGACTCAAGAACACATTGGCATCCACGCTGCGCAGCTGCAGCGCGATCTCGCCCATGAGCTTCAGCACGGCGTCCCGGATCCACCAGCTTGGGTGCAGCAGCAACGAACACGTCATGCGCGCCTTCTCCACCAGCGTGCTGATCTTCTTGCGGAAGAGCCCGAGCTGACACAGGCCCGTGAGGCATTCCACCGCCTTGGTGATCACAATCTCTTGCACATCGAAGAGCGCTTGCTCGATACACGGCAGAATGTTGTGCTCAACCGCGACACGATCCACGAAGGAGCACACGCCCACAATGTAGTCGAAAAAGGCGCCACGAAGCTCCCAGTCCGGGTCGTTCAGGAACGTGATAAGCTGTGGTAACACCACGTCAAGGGTGCGATCCTGGCCGAAAAACACGCACAGTCGAGTGATGTCAACGAGGAGAGCGCGCTTGACCAGAGACGACGACGCCTTCTGGTCTGGAGTCGTCAGCTGGATGACGAAGCGCGAGATCATCTTGTGCAGCACACTCAACTCCTTGTCAAAGCTGCTGGCGGCCATGTACATCGTGCTGGAAACCGACGAGTCGTTGCCCCGCGAAGACATCGTCGACAAGGACGTGGCCGATGCGGACGACGTCAACGTCTTCTGCTTCATAGCGTGCGCAATCTCCAGGAACCGACGACTCGTCTCCGCCAGCTGCGGCAAACACTCGGCAAACGTGATGCGCACCAACTCATCCGGATCCGACTGGAACGGCACCATGGCCGGCAGCACGTACTGCGGGAACACGGAGGCATCGGCGAGCGGGAAGGACTCCACCAGCGACAGCAAGTAGGTGATGGTGCGGAGTGCCAGGGCGCGCACAGTCGCGCTTGGGTCATCGATCACTTCAAGAAGGTATGGGATCAGGCGCTGCAGTCGCGCCTCGTCGCTCGTGAACTGGCCCAGCGCGCGGATGAGATACAGCGCCGTCAGTTTGGACTCGGGGACTTGAACGTGTCGCAGACTCGAGCAGATTAACGACAGAATGATCACAATGCCATTCCGATCCTGTGGCCAGGGCTCAGTGCCTGGACAGGCTGGCGGCTTCACCCGACGCGTCTTGGTCGAGTGGGGCGGGGGCGTCGCCGTGTTCGTCTTGGCTTCGCTGTTGTCTCCTGCACTGCCTTCATCCTTCGATTCTGCATCTTCAGACGAACTGTCACGGCCAGTGGACGGCTCGCGCGCGTAGTCCAGCAACAGCGAGTTCTTCTTCTTCTGAGTCAGCGCAGCGTACTGGTCATTAAGCTTCTCCAGCTTCTTCTTCTGCGCAGTGCTACTGAGTCCGCGCATGTCGTTCTCCTTCTCCTTCATCTTCTGCAACTTAGTCAGCGCTGCGTTATCTCGTTCAGCCTTCTGCTTGTCGTGCTTCGTGGGGATCTTCTGCTCCAACTCCTCCAGCACACGCTGCGCCACGTGCGATTGTTGCTCTCCCACCGTTGACGTTGCAAGTCGATCCGAGCCGTAGCCTTCCTTTAGCCGCAGCTTGAAAAACTCTTCCCCTTCCGGGTCCTCCACGCCTGCCACTTCACGTACCAGCCGTCCGTAGTACTTGCACACCAGGCGGATGCGCGCGTCAGGCACCTTTCCGCCGCGACTGAGTACCAGCACCAGGAATCTAAACAAGAAGCTCTCAAAGTACGTCGGGAATAGGCCGCTTGGACTCGTGTACTTGGCCAGATACCCACTCGCCGAGAATCGTGCGTTCGGGTCCAACTGCAGCATGTGCAGCAGCATTTCCTCGAGACGCGGGTCGCCGACCTTCCTCAGCTGCTGGCGAAGAGGTTCCGAGTCGCCCGTACGGTACTTGAGCAGCGACGGCAGGTCGAATAGTGGCTTGCCGCCCAGAAACAGCTCTGCAATGACACAACCGGCCGAGAAAATGTCCATCGACTCGAGCAAGCTGCCTTCGCGACGCGAGCGCGAGTACGAGGGCGGCGCGCTGCCATTGGACGTCACTGAGGGCTGCGTTTGCATGGGGTTGCCCGACGACATGGTGCCGCTGCCCATTCCCATAGCCAAGATCTGCTTGTCCACTTCTTCCACCGTAACGTCACTGTCCGCCATCTTGGAGAGCATTGCAGCGGCATCCGGCGTCCTCATGGAGCTGACACTGGCGCTTCCGGGTGTCCCGTTGCCAGCACTCATGGAAGCTGAGCTTTTGCCGTAAAATCTCTCGGGCGCTACACTACAGCCACGTCTTGTAGCGTCAATGGCACAGAAATAATAGTTATAGTCTGCTGGATCATCCTCGGGGATGTACGTGGGTTTGAACGGCGCAAAGTCCGTGAGGAAGACCCAATTCCAGCTCGTGACCATGACGTTCTCCTGCTTGATGTCTCCGTGGCAGATTCCCTTGGCGTGGCTCTGCTCGAGTGCGCGTAGGATCTGGAAAGCGATCCACTTCTTCTCCACCATCGTAAGAAAAGGTCTCGAGCAGATGCGGTCGTATAGGTTGGACGCGAAGTACTGGCGCACCATGAAGGCCACGTTGTACTTGTTGCTGAGCTGGAAATCAGCGTACGGGATCACGTTGGGCTGCTGCTCCACTGAAAAGGCCAATGCCAAACGACGCAAAGCCACTTCGGCGCTTGTAAGGGATTCCCTTTCGTCGTACTTGCGGTAAATCTTGACGACTAAGTGGCCTTCGTCGCACTTGCACGAAATGCTCTTGAGGAACTTGCCGTCGCCGATCAAACTGCCGAACATCATGTCCATGGAACGAGGCGTGTAGTCCATGAGGAAGGTGCGGTACTGCGACGCGCTGTCCAGCACGCTCTGCGGCTGCGCGCGTGGCGCGGCGTTGCCCATGGGGACAAGACAGACTGGGCTACACGATGCGGGGTCGGAGGGAACACGCGGAGCGCTGCAAGTCGAGAAATAAGGCCTCACCGACGGCCACGAGGATGACGATCGGTTTTTCTCCCTTGATGTCGCCAGTTGTAGTGATGCGACCGGAGGAAGCGGCACTGTACCCGACTAAGTACGGTCTGTGGGTTTAACGTCGACCAATCAGAGCGCGACAGAGTGATGGTCTTTTTGTTGCAGTTTTTGCCTTTGGCAAAGCCTTTGGCTAATCGAAAACACATCGGATTAACCTCAACAAGCATTGGCAATAGTGTATTGGATTCGTCTTCCTGTGCGCTCGCGCTCTGTCGAACCTCCCCACGTGTGCTGTATCCTTCGCCTCTCCTACCTGCTTCGGTCAGTTCTCGCGCGCCGCTCCAAGACCGTCTCGCTTAGCTGTAAAGGTCCTCTTCGTCCTCGTCGGCCGCGGCCTCGGCGGCGCCACCAGCAGCGCCAGCGTTCACGTTGCGGCCCGGGAACGAAAAGTTGGCGAGCGACGTGCCGCCCGCAGTCACGTGCGAACGCGCCTGCTGTAGCGTCTGTGCGAAGGTCGAGTACTGGGCCAGGTCGCGGTCGCTGACCGAGCGGCGCGCGTTGCGCACGGCCTCCTCGAAGTGGCGCGGCGTAATCTCAGGCACCGGGTCCTCCTCCTCGATATCCTCCATCTCGTCGCCAGCCTCGGCGCGCAGGCGGTCGCGCTCCATGTCGCGGGCGATGCTCTCGCGGATGGCCATCTTGGCCGCACGCTGGCAGATCTCCGTCAGGTCGGCGCCCGAGAACTTGTCCGTCTGCTGGGCCAGGAAGTTCAGGTCCACGTCCTTGGACACGGGGCTCTTGCGCAGCACCGAGCGTAGGATACTCAGACGCGACTCGAAGTCGGGCATGGGGATGAAGATGAGCTGGTCCAGACGGCCAGGACGCATGAGCGCCGGGTCGATGATGTCGGGACGGTTCGTCGCACCGATAATGAACACGTTCTTCTTGGCGCCCATGCCGTCCATCTCCGTCAGCAGTTGGTTCATCACACGGTCACCGGCACCGCCAGCATCGCCCGAGCTGTTGCCGCGCTGCTGGGCGATCGAGTCCAGCTCATCGAAGAACAGCACGCATGGGGCCGCAGCACGAGCCTTGTCGAACACCTCGCGCACATTGGCCTCCGACTCGCCGAACCACATCGTCAGCAGCTCGGGGCCCTTAATCGAGATAAAGTTGGCCTGGCACTCGTTGGCCACAGCCTTGGCCAACAGCGTCTTACCGCAACCGGGTGGGCCGTAGAAGAGAACGCCCTTGGACGGGCTGAGCCCGTACTTCTCGAACTTCTCCGGGTGCTCCACGGGGTACTGCACCAGCTCGAGCAGCTCGCGCTTGACGCCTTCGAGGCCGCCAATGTCCTTCCACGTGACCGTCGGCACCTCCACCGTCGTCTCACGCAGCGAGGACGGGTTCGACACGCCCAGCGCGTACTTGAAGTGCTCCTGCGTCACGGCCATCGCGTCCAGGATTTCGGCGTCAATGGTCTCGTCTTCAATGTCAATCACGTCCATCTTCTCACGAATGCACTGCAGCGCAGCCTCCGTGCACAGCGCGGCCATATCGGCACCGACGAAGCCCTGCGTGTCACGCGCGATCATCTCTGGGTCCACGTCGTCGTCCAGCTTCATGTTGCGCGTGTGGATACGGAAGATCTCCAGCCGGCCGTTCTCATCGGGCACGCCGATGTCAATTTCACGGTCGAAGCGACCAAAGCGACGCAGCGCAGGGTCCATACTGTTGGGGCGGTTGGTCGCGCCGATGACAACGACGCTGGCGCGCTGCTTCAAGCCGTCCATCAGCGTCAGCAGCTGCGACACAATACGCCGCTCCACCTCGCCGTTGGTCTTCTCACGCTTGGGCGCGATCGAGTCGATCTCATCAATAAAGATAATGGCCGGCGCGTTCTTCTCCGCCTCCTCGAAGGCCTTGCGCAGGTTGCTCTCCGACTCGCCGGCCATCTTCGACATGATCTCGGGGCCGTTGATCAGGAAGAAGAAGGCGCCCGTCTCGTTGGCCACCGCGCGAGCGATCAGCGTCTTGCCGGAACCGGGCGGGCCGTACAGCAGCACGCCACGCGGAGGCTTAACGCCCAGCGTCTTGAACAACTGCGGGTGACGAAGAGGCAGCTCGATCATCTCGCGGATCTGCGCCATCTGGCGACGGCAGCCGCCGATGTCGTCGTAGCCGACCTCGTCCATCTTCTCCTCGTCCTCGCGACGCACGGGCTCGCCCTCGCAGTGGATGATGGTGTCAGGTGCCACGATGCAGTACGGGGCCGGCTCCGTCTCCACCACCTTGAACTCAACGGGGTGCATGGCCTGACGCACGAGGAACAGGTCGCCCTTCTTGACGGGGCGGTAGGCCTCCACGAAGTATGGCTTGAGGTACACATCGAACAGGTTGCCGGTCACGCCCTCGATGGTGTCGTCGATGGGCAGCACGTGGATGCGCTTGCCGTAGGGCACGTCGCCGCATGTGTGGATGGCCACGATGTCGCCCAGCCGCACGCGCAGGTTCTTGCGCACCACCTTGTTCATGCGCACGTTGCTGTCGTCCACCGTCTCGTCCTGCAGCACCACGCACACCGTCTCGTGCCCCTTCTTGCCCTTGATGAGCACCGTGTCGCCGCGGAACAGCTGTAGCTCCTCCATCTTGGCCATGCTCAGCGCGATCACCGAGTTGTCGTCGTTCGTGGCCTCGTCCACCACCAAGCGGTTGGGCGACCGCTTGCGGTCCATGATGCCGGCCTTGAACTCTTCCTTCCTGCAAGACAAAGAGTGAGGGTCAGCCTTCTTTTCTCCCGACAAAGCGGCATTTAACATCGTGACGTACTTGTCTCCCATATTGGCGTCTTCTGCTGCTTTCTGAGTCTCCGCCGGGCGCCGAATCAAAGCAAGCAAAGCTCCTGCATGCGAAGAATAGCAATCGATTCGGTAAGTAGGAGGTTCTGCGTCAATATCTGCAACAAGACCAATATACTGCTATCCTCGCTCCTCCTCTCCTTCTCTCTGCTTCTAGGAAGCGTCAAACGCTTCAACCAGGTTTGCTGCGGTGAGAGCGAAGAGGAGAACACGGACAGCTGATCTGCGAGGCCATTGAAGCTGTTGCGCGTGCAGGAAAGCACCGAAAACAAGACGCACCTCGAGGCTTGTGCTTGTGACTGTTCTTCCGCGGAAATGGAGGTGGAAATCCTCCCCCCGAAGATTGCTTGAAGGCGCTGGGTTTTGTCCAATCGTGGAGGCGCACTAAGATTTTAGCGGATAGAGAAGTGTGATTGGCTGAAAAGCTCCATAATTAGATCGAGAATGTTCCGGGGCCTTGGCCATGATGACGTGGACACTACCGATGAAAACGCACGCTGTTTATTTTTTTTCTTTTAGTGAAGAATGCATGCTTGAAAAGGTGTGCATGAAGGTCCTCTGAGCTTTGGGCAATGCCAAAGTGCTTAACTTGGTACAGCTTCCTAGTCACGACGGCTCTCGCGAGGCTTGCTGCTGCCTTTGTTGTTCTTCATCAGCGCGATGAGGATGCGCACGAAGATGGACATCAAGTCTGCAGATAGCAACAGTCACAACAACGGCATGTCAGCTTCCGTACCATAGCTCAATATCCCTTCATAGCACTGGCTTACCCATGAACAGGTCGAGCGTGTGCTTGAGCACGTCCTTGTCGCCCATGCTGGCCTTCTCGATGATCATCTGCGTGTCGAACACCACGTAGCCGCAGAACATGAAGAGTCCGGCATACTGCAGCAACACAACAGCATATAGTCAGTTGCAGCTACTGTCGCAAACTTCCTCCATGGTTGCCCATACATACCAGGTTCACGTTGAACAGGAACGACGAGTGCGTGAAGATGTTGAGCACGCTCGTCAGGAACAGCAGCGACAGCGCCGAGCTCAGGATGCCGCTCAGGTACAAGTACGAGCGACACGTAGCTGCAGCAGCAAAACACCAAATAGCAATAAAACCACGTCAGTACATCTCCACAACAGCCAGACAGCAGCCCCACGCACCGATCAGGGCACTTCCCGTGAAGCACAGGAACACCACCGTTGTCAGCAGCCTATACAGATTAACCCACAGCATGTGAGTATTTCTATCTAACACTTAGAACCACCACCGCCTCCTTACAGGGCCGAGACGAGGATGCTGGGGTCCACCTCGATTGCCACGGCGACGAGCGTGGACACACTGAGGCCCATGGCGGCTGCGATCATCATGAGGATGCCGAAGCGGCGCTGGTAGTTCTGCACCGGCTCCATGTAGAGCCACACGGAGCCCAGCGTGGAGGCCAGCGACGCGCCCACGAAGGAGTTGCGCTCCGGGCCGAGCGCCAGCACAACGGCGGCGCTCAGCATGGCGGCCAGCACACAGGCCGACAGCGTGGCGTACACGCGCACCAGGTGCTGCTGAATATCCTCCGTAATGCCGCTGTTCTTCATCATCGTCTTCATGTTCCAGGTCCCCGTGTTCCACGTCGAAGACGCTGGCGACACACGCGTCCCGAACATGTTCATCGTAGTGGTCTCTTCCTTGACTTTTTACTTTGTTTCTCTTTGGGATTTGACCTGTACGAGCGGAAATAGCCAAAAATAAAAAAGCTAGCCTTTCAAGGTTCGAAGACGGATAGGTCGATTGGAACGCACGAAGGCACATGGAAAGCTGCTCGATGTCGGGGAATGGTGGCCTAGCTATCATACTATTTGATTGTATTGCAGAGGTTTTAGCTGCATCACTTGCGCCTCGACTTGGAGCCTGCACGACGACAAAGGTGATTGTTAGCACCAAAAACCAAACTGCTGCATGAAGTTGCATTGGTTACGCCCTACCTGAGATGTCTGCGTACGCGGCGGAGCTGCCCACGATCTTCTTGGTCCGTGCGGACGGGATGGTCTTCTTGAGCGTCACGCCGGCCACGTTCTTGCGGCTCTTGGCATCCTGGTACGTCGACCGCGTCGTGCTGCCTCCTCCGTTCACGAGTCCACCTTTCGGCGGCTTGGACAAGGACGAAGCTCCACCAGGGTACAGCGAGCCACCGCCTTGGCTGCCTTCGCTGAGTTTGTTGTTGTTGCCGTTTTTGCTGCCGTACGAGTATTTGTTGGTCTTGCCCTTCGTGATGCTTCCCATTCCCCGACCACCTGCACCGTTGTTGATCGGCGGCAGCTCATCTTCACTTGCGTCGTACGCCCCGTAGTCTTTTGAATCACTGGCAGCTTGTGAACCATGTGAGCTGTGCATGTAAACGTACAACGTATTAGCTTTCAAATCGTCTTCCAGGGGCAGATCAAACATCAACGCACCCGTTCTGGATGGACGGAAGCGGGACCTTGTCGTCGGCATTCTCGTTCTTGCGCTGCTTGTAAGCCATGGACAGTCCTACAGACGACGGCTGTTGAGGCTGGATTACATGTTGCTGTTGTTGTTGCTGCTGAGCACGTTGTGTTGCCTCCTCGAGTTCGCGGATCTCCCGAAAATATTCATGCCGGAGAGCCTCGCGGGCGTTCATGCGCTTACTCGGGTCATACGCCAGCATCTTGTGCATTAAATCAATTGCTGCAGGGGATGCGTGGGGGATAAGCTTCGCGATGCTGGTACCTTCCTCCTTTGGAAAGTTAAAGTCGATGTGGGCAGCGCCCTTGCGTTTGAAGATCTCGAGCACCTCCGGCGGCGGTGTGCCTAGAATTTTGTGTATACGATGGATCTGGTCCAGTTCATTGGAGCCCGGGAAGAGCGGGTAGAGCGACGTGATCTCGAAGAAGACGCAGCCGACGCCCCACATATCCATCTCCGGTCCGTAGTAGCCGTCAGTAAGCAAGCACTCGGGCGCGCGATACCATCGCGTGGAGATGTACTCCGTATACGGCTGCTTGGAGTAAATGCCTCGACAAGAACCGAAGTCTGCCAGCTTAAGCTTGCTGTTGTCCTCTACCAAGATATTTTCCGGCTTGATGTCGCGGTGGAAGATGCCTTTGTTGTGCATGTGGTCCAGCGACTTGACGAGCTGGTACATTAGTGACTGCACCAGGTCCGGCTTGAGGTAGTGTCGCCGGCCTCGGATCATCTCGTACAGGTTGGCGTCCATGAGCTCGAACACGAGCGCTAGTCGACCGGATGGCTGGTCGTACAGCACTTCCTCCAGCTTGACGATGTGCTGGTGCGGAGACAGTCTCCTCAGCGCCTGGATCTCGCGCAGGTTATTGACCTGGTCGATGCTCTCGAAGTGGTTCTTCATGCACTTGATGGCGTGGAATTTGCTGTCCTTGACATTCTGCGCCTTGAGCACCTCGGAGAAGGTGCCCTCACCCTTCTTGGCCACCAATCGGTACTTCCGCATGACGATCGCTGCTGGCTAAGGCGCAAGCAAGCTTGAGACCAACTCGATGCGCTGTGAGACCACACGCAGCCGATAGAGGCGGTCGAGTCGAAATGCCAGCTCAGCTCTAATGCCACTCCGTTTATATTTACCAGCAGCATCCATCCAAGCAGCGAAGAAGAGCTCCGTTTATATTTACCAGCACCATCAGTCGATATCGTTCAATACCTAATTTAGCGCTGTCGTACAATACCTAATCTACCTAATTTAGCACGGTCGTACAATACCTAATCTACCCTTAATCTAGGTTATGGTCCAATTTGGCTCGCTTTTTGGGTTTTGGTTCCAAAACCTAGATTAAGGGTAGATCAGGTATTGTACGACCGTGCTAAATTAGGTAGATTAGGTATGGTATACGAAAGAGCTGATCTAGCCTTAATACCTAATTTAGCCCGGTCCTATAAATACCAATGGCTTCATTTTTTGATGATTTTTTTTAGCGACAGTATATGTATGTTTGAAAAATAGAGAATACACATACTGTCAAGTTGTCACTGGACGTCAGAATTCCTTCCGTCGTTACCATGTCGGAGCTCTTCGAGAACAAAGTGTGCCTCTCGCCCATGGTCCGCTCCGTACGTTCCTTCCGCCCAATTCACCATGTTGCCCAGCGTCTTGCAGTGTCGACGCACTTTGTCTCGCCCTCCAACTCGCTCTAACCGCGATGTTACACGGATTCTGCACAGGGCACTCTGCCGCTGCGGCTGCTGTCGCTTCGGTACGGCGCCGACCTCGTGTACGGCGAGGAAATCGTCGACAAGCGCATTATCTCTGCTGTCCGCGTGCCCAACGGTAAGATCTGCTGCTGGTTTAATTGGAAAAGCTCAACGCCTTCTGGGTCAAAAGTTACTTATCATAACAGCTCGGGCTTTCATGACGAGGAATTTACTGACGTCGGGCAACGATTTCGTGGTGTTTTGCTCTGTTTGAGCAGAGGTTATCAACTCGGTGGACTTTGTCAGCCGCAACGGCGACTCGGTGGTGTTCCGGACGTGCCCGGAGGAGGCTGGCAAGGTGGTTTTCCAGATCGGAACGGCCGACGCGGTGCTGGCGCTCAAGGCGGCCGAGGCTGTGTAAGCTTCCTTTTCATCTTTTGTATTTTCTGACTTTATCATTGACCTGGCATGCCGATTTGTTTCTTACCTTGAAGCGCACGCGACGTGGCTGCCGTGGACATCAACATGGGCTGTCCCAAGCACTTCTCGGTCCAGGGAGGCATGGGTGCCGCGTTGCTGCGGAAACCCGAAGTGGCTTGCGATGTATGTGTCTTAAATCTTTGCTGAATGGGTTGGTGTCGTGGACTAACACGTTTTTTTCCGGTTTGTCCTACAGATTATCAAAACATTGCGCCGAAACCTGAACATCCCGGTCTCGTGCAAGATCCGGTTGCTGCCGGAGACCCAAGACACGGTACGACGCTCTTTCTCTCTAATTACAGTGAAGGTTTGCTTTCAAAGAGGCTAATGCAGTTTGAGTTAATAGATCGACACAGCGAAGCGGTTGGAAAACGCTGGAGCCTACGCTGTCGGCGTGCACATGAGGCAGATCCACGAGCGCCCTCATCATAAAGCGAGCTGGGACAAACTGGCGCCTGTTGTGTCGGCACTTTCAGTTCCTGTGCTTGCGAACGGTGACGTGTTCCTGCACGAAGACCTCGACAAGCTACGCAAGATTTCGGGCGTGTCTTCGTTCCTCATCGCCCGCGGAGCACTTGCCAACCCGTCCATTTTCCGCAAGGAAGGCCGTTTGCCTGTGCACCAAGTCGTACGTGACTACCTTCAGGCTGCAGCGGAGACCGACAACGTGTACCAAAACACAAAGTACAACGTCATGCGTATGATTCCGAGCTCACTTGAGGACGCGTACGCGAGCAGCAACAACTACGGCTACTCGAAAGGCGACCCTGTCGTTATTGTCCCTGAGCTTGCTGCAACGAGGAATGGTTTGCAGATGTATTCGCTGTGGGATATGCAAAACTCCTACAACCAGTACCAGGACCAATTCAGGGCGAAAGCTGCGGCCCTCGAGAAGGAATCGAAAGCTCAGGACGAGACTCTTACCACACTACCAGGTGCGCACGATCGATACGCTGAGGGAATCCATTCGAACGAGACTGGGGCCCCGAAAGCTCGCAACAATCGCGCTGGCAAGCCCGAGTTCTTTTGCGAAGCGTGCAAGATCCAGTTGCTAAGCGACCAGGATATGAAGCTGCACTTCAAGGGCCGAAAACACAAGAATGTGCTGCGCAGGCAGACGTCCGCGACGATTTCCAAGTTTGTTGCGAAAGCGCAGCTGGATCAAGGAGGGCCCGTGGCTGTTGATGCTGCCGCTATTGCAGGAACCAGCAATGGAAAGACTGCATCCGAGGAGCGGAAGCACGAAGGTGAAGACAAGCGGAATCTCAAGCGCGTGAAGCTCGAGGACAACACTGCTGCGAACGCTGCTGTCGACGAGTCGGATTCGCCAACCGCACCATGAAGGCAAGTCAGCGATGAATGTAGTAGATGAATTCAATGCTGATCAAGTGCTGCATTGTGGCGTATAGTTGTTGGGATACCAACATTTGTAAGGACGGGAAAACGATAGTGAGCGAAAACGACAACTCGCGGGGCACGGAATATTGTACAATTCCTGCAGAACGAGACCTAACTCCGCTAGAACACCTTCGAAACGAAACATTGAACAACATCCGAGCTCGAAGTGTGATGAGGGTCTGGCATGTTGCGCTCTGGCTGACTCGGGGCGATTCCTGCTGAGCAGTAGCGCTCGCATTAACCTTCGCCGACGGCAGCAGGCTAGCACCAAGCAGGACGGGCGGCCTCTTTCTCAGCGACAAGTGCTGTATGAGAGGACCACGACGACAAGGTGGTTGTGTTGGTGCTTGATGCACAAGTTGGAGAGTCGCTCCGAGAAGAGAGCTGCTTGGTGTGAACTCGAAAGGGGGAGCTTCGGTCCGATGATGCGACTTGCCGGCATGGCACGTGCGCTGGATGCACACTCGCACTCTCCTGTGTCGCGGGGTTTTCAGTAGCATCGGCGCCAGCTTTCCCGAACTCTGGAGCGTTCAATGGGCTCGTCCAGCGGACAAGTCCCTCCGTTATGGCCATGATAACCATGCCAAAGTGTCCCTCTCTACTCGCAGAGACGCCCCATTCACAGCCTACACGCCGAAGCCCGTCATGAACGTTTTGGACGTCGAAGCTCGCGCGCTCCAAGACATCCCGTGACCGTCGGGCGTCGAGGATCTCATCGCACGTCTGAATCTCGGCCTCAACGGTGTCCATACTAAAGCCAAGTAGTTTCATGCTTGTCAATCAATCAGTCGCCGTCCAAAAATTGACATCCCACGGTGCGCTGCTCATTTGGCTCATTTGGCTCGGCGAGTCCGAGTCCGACGCGATCGATGAACGCTTCCTTGCCCGCTGTGCCAGGCTTTAAGCAGTGCACACATACCCTTGGCGGCGAGGTGTCGTGTCGGTCGGACACCGTTGGGGGCAATGCAAATCGGGCTTGAAGGCGCTGAAGGAGTGTCGCCGATCCTGTACAAAACGATATCAGTAACTTAAATGGGATATCTAAATCCAAAGTATTATTGTCCACATTAACATTTGGCCCTCTATAAACGCATACACCAACTTCAACAGGTTATGGAAAACCCAAGTTTTGGCGTCATCCGTGGAAGAAGATGTACCGGCCCACATTCCGTCTCATTTCGGCAAACACCAGCAAGACCTCAAATCTTCATCAACCCAAGTCAAGTAAGACCCAGCCATGGCCGACAAGAAGCAGCAGCAGCTCCCGCTGCCCACGCCCGACACTGAGCCCGCCTTCGTGGGCGACAGCCCCAGCAATGGCGAGTACGTGACGGTGCTGACGCCCGACAACAAGGCGCTGACGCCGCGCTCCGCCCCCTCGGGTGCCGACTTCGACCCGCACGGGCTGCGCATGAACGTGTGGACCGTGGCGCTGCACGACGCCGACCTGCGCACGGCCTACTACTGGTGGGTCTGCTGCTGCCCGTGTCTGCCGTTGGCGCAGCTGGAGACGCGGCTGGGACTCAACTCGTGCAGCCTCGGCTTCACCGTGGACCTGGTGGCCTACACTGGCCGCCTGCTGTTCCTGCTGCTGGCGCTCATCTCGCTCTTCTCCGGCAGCTTCGTGGCCTTCGTCGTTTTTCTCGCGCTCTTCGTCGCCTGCTTGATCGTCGTCGCGCAACGCGTGGCGCGCGTGCGTCTGGAGACTCGCGAGCGTCTGAACATCTCCGGATCCGCCAAGGATGACCGCTACATGGGCTGCCTGCGCAGCACTAGCGCCATCCGCCAGATGGCCGTGCAGCTCAAGTGCGACCAAGTGCACTGTGGCGCACCCGCCACCCTGCAGGCCTACCAGGTCTAAGTCCTTGGGGGCTCGTGGATACCTGAAGGAAGAAGACAAGAGTTTTGTGTAGGGATCCATCCTTTTATCTTATGGAAAACAAGAAAAACAAAAATTTATCAAATGGAACTTCAGAGTTTGGGGACGCTATTTTGTTGATCCGAGCCACGCCGGTTGAGTGCACGGGTGGCAGGCAGACGCGGCGGAGGCTGCTTCGCCATGGACATTATGATGCGGCTCAAAGGCGCAGGCTTCTCGGCCATCGCTAACGCCTTCCGCGAGCGCGAGAAGAGGTTGGGTGGGGGTCTGCCGCTGCTCGACTTCGTGGAGATCGTGCTGCCCGGACTGCCGCGACCAAAGACCGCGGAGGAGAAAGCTGCCAGTGTCAGTGCGCTCGTGGATCTGTTCGAAGACATCGACATCAACGGCGACGGTGTTATGGAGTTCGACGAGTTCACGAGCTTCTGCGTCGATGCCGGGATGGTGGCAACGCGAACGCAAGTGGCCACTCTGAAGCATCGATATGAGCGAGACGCCAAGCACGCGTTGAAGACGACGGCAGCTGCCGCCTCCGTGCCCAGCTCGAGTTCCCGTGGACCCACGAGCAACAGCTCCGTGCTGAATCCACAGAGCACGAGCATCGAGAAGCTCAAGTGGTCGGCCGGCTTCCGCATGTTCCTCGTGCTGGAGAACGCGGCGCGGTCGGTCAAGATCTTCACGAGCGACGGCAAATTCGTCACGGAGGTGAGCGTGGCGAGCGACAAGCACCCGCCGACAAGCGGTAGTTCCGGTCCTTCTCCTACCGGACTGCCACTCAACGACGTGCTGCTCGTGGGCGACGGCGTAGCTTTCGTGACGCCGACGTCTGCAGCGCCTCCGTCAGCTTCCAGCGTGTCGATCTTGGACGCCGTCTTCATTCACCGCTTCCAGTGGCTCGGCGTGAGCACAACCGACTTCGCCACCTCCTTCTACGACATGAGCGACTCAAAGAAGTCTGCGTCGACGTCGAGTGCGGCGTCCAGCACGACGTTCGCACTGCTCAAGAACTTGGGGCTGACAACGACGACGGCCCAGCTGATGCTGCGCTTCTGCGAGTCCTCGGCGTTGCTCGTGGGCTCGGGCAACGACTTCATGGTGAACGTGTGGAAAGTGGTGGACGTGGAGACCAAAGTGCTGTGGCATCGACTGTCGAGCCACGCCGATCTCGTGCTGGACGCGCTCGAGATTCCAGTGCACGACTTGCTGGTGAGTTGCGACCTCCGCCACAGCATTCAGCTCTGGGACATCAACGACGGCCGCTCTCGAGGGTCTCTGAACGCCCACGAGCGAGGCGTGCGGCAGCTCTGCTACTCAGAACAGCACGACTTACTGCTGAGTGCTGGGTTCGAGTTCGAGGCGCTGGCGTGGGACTTGGGGTCTCGACAGGTCGCGCTCAAGCTGTCCGGCCACCGCGCGCCTCTCATCGGCGTGCAGCTCACGCTTTTCCAGACGGAACGGGCCATCACGGGCGACTGCCAGGGCGTGTTTAAAGTCTGGGACATCACGCGAGGAAACGCGAGCTCCTCGGTCTCCAGCACTTCGCACGCTGTTCAACTCGAATCCGTTGATCTTGGAATGCCCTCAGTTCACGTGGAGCCAACAGCGTTCGTGAGCATGCACCCGTACAGCCGGGATCTGTGGGTCGTCACGTCGGGGAGCTGCACGCTACAGCATCTTCGTAGTGTGCGTGTGCAGCAGTTCGACGAGGTTCCTTTGCGAGCCTTCTACCACTACTCGGCCAACAAGTTCGTGGTGGTTGCTGGCTCCGTTTGCAGTCTTTGGGACGGAGAAACAGGCTCTTGCAGCGAGGAGTTCACACACGTGGGGAACATTGGAGTCCATCCCGGTGCAAGTGGAGCTTTGGGTACTGGAAAAGGTGCTGCGGTCAGGAAAGACGCCGACTCTCCTTCTGTGCTGCCCATTCCATCGGATCCAGCCACTACGCAGTCCAAAGCATCAACCCAATCGAACCGCAATGAGCCTGGGACGGAGCTGCTGACCTGCGCCCACGACGTCAAGTGCAGGAAACTTGTCGTGGTCTCAGAACAAGGAGCTTTGGGCGTGTTTAACTGCCAGAACTTCGTGCAGATGCGGCAATGCCAGGAGTCCTTCCTGTCCACGACTCGTCTCCAGCGACAGTCTTCTGTGACCAAGATGCTTCCTGTAATGAGCTCTGCACCATCGTGTGCCATCGTGGGGCTTCACTACTGCTCGGAGAATAAACTCATCGTCGTCACAGATGCAGGAACGAGCGCCATCTTCGTCATCGACGACAACTCGGACCAGGATTCGTCCAAAGGCATTGGCGTCCTCCGTCGACTCGTCAATATCCCCGGCGGCATCGCCACCAGCGCGTACAACTTCCACGCGTCCATGGTCGCCACGGTTGCTGCCGATCCAGGCGGAATGAACATTTCACTCTGGGACTTCGAGACGCTGGCGCATCTGGGGAACTGCCGCTACGATCAGGATGCAAACACCCCCAAGGCTGCAGGCAAAGACGGAACGCCCTTGGGCATCCAAGTGCTCGAGTTCTGGGACGAGTTCCCTGTCCTCATCGCTGGCGACTCCATGGGCGGCGTCTACTTCTTCGCCGTCACTCCACTGCTACACGCCTACACTGGTAAGTTGCTGCATGCGTTCGTGAACGACCACGACGCCAGTGTATCCGACGGCTCACACCGACGAACTCGCACTAAAACTTCTCGAGGAATCTACGAGAGTTTCAACGAGAACGAAGAAGACGAAGAGAGTGACGACGACAGAGCTACGGAAGCCGAGAACACCAAGGAGGTTGCCGAGAATGCAGCGCGTAAACTCTTGCTGAGCACGAAGAACTTCCGGAAGAACGCGTTGACGTCAGTTCCGATGCTGAAGCCCGAGACGGACGCTACGAAAGCCACAACCAAGTCGCCGATGGAAACCGCGTCTGCTGTGACGTGCATGAAAGTGGTGTTTGACCAGGAAAGCGATCGGTATCTGCTGTTCGTGGGGGACGAACGAGGCTGCGTCGGGATCTGGGACCCAGCGCCGATGATGCGGAGACTGGCGCTGGCTAAGATCCCCGAGATCAAGTGCAAGCACTTGCGTCGCGGGTACCAGCCCAGGGCCATGTTCTACCGGGACTTCTTGAAGGAGACAGCGGATGTTGACAGCCGACGCCTTCCGAACGAGCGAGACAAGCACCGGCAAGCTGTTAGCCACGGCTCAAGTGACTGGAGAGGCGCTATGCTGCTCGGTGAAGACATGGAGCACATGAACGTCCGTGCGTCCCACATGGACCTCAAAAGGTTATCGCGAAGACGTCAGGAAGGACGAGCACCGCGGCCTGTCACTCCATCCGGAACGAGCTCTGTCAAACTCCCACCGCCAAAGAACGCGTCACCAGCTCATGTGAAGGAGACCGCGGTGGTAAACGCTGTGGCAGCCGCCGAGTTCTTGCTCAGCAAAGGCGCCGCTTTCAGCGTCCCAAAGCATCGATCGGTGCGAGGCTTGAGCTTGGCACCATCGAGGGCTCCACCTGAGGCATCGCCCGAAAGCTCTTGGCCTGGAAGCACTTGCTACGACAACTTCCCACGTGATGTGACGCTCGTACGACGCTGGCAGGCTCACGTCGATGCCCTCACAAGCTTGGAGTTGAGTCGACATCCGAACATCGTGGTGACCTGCGGCCTGGACATGCGTGTATTCGTGTGGAATTGGGACGGCGCGTGCTTGGGCAAACTGTTCGATCCAGAGAACCAGGGGCCCTGGCCTTGGCGCTTCCGCAAGGATAACGCCACCCGGACACAGGAACGTGACGTCCTAGTGCGCGACTTGCTGCAGGAGCTCGAGCGAACGCCAACGGAGAAGATGGAGCTGCGTCGACAGACGCTGTACGCCGAACATGTCGGCCGTCGTAACGTCAGCGAGCTGCGCAACGTGAACGCCATGCTGCTGGAGCACATCATCAGCAAGAACCCCGAGATCAAGCTGCTAGAGCAAGAGATCCTGGCCAAGAAAGCGCTCACCGAGGCGTCCACGTCAACAGCCAAGATGTCCAAGTTCCGGGCGTCACGCGCCAAGAAAGGAACTCTGCAGACGCTGGCGCTACTGCCGACGAAGACGAAAGCGACGTTGCCGATGCCAAGCACCCCAAGGCAGTCGCTGAGACTTCAAAGCTTGAGCCAAGTTGACCCGCTTCTTCCGGGCAAGATTCTTGGCCGCAAAGCGTCAGCAACTACCAGCGATCAAGCAGCTTTCTTGGAGCCTGGCGACCTCAAGATGGACAAAGCGTATCTCGAGAACGAGCTTTCAATCACGTGCCCCACGTCTTCGTCGTCCACGCTCAACATGAACCGAGACAACGACGTCCGCCAGCAGATCCAAGCAGAGTATGAGCTGGCACAGGAAGCCATCGCCACTCGAGCGACGCTCACTCGCAAGGCAAAGGACATGTACAGCAACTTGGAAGGCGTGCGGAGTCGCCACAGCAATCGTTGCCCTCCATCGCCCGACCGAATCGACCAGATCGGAGACTCCTTGGAGCCTTCCGCGTTCTTGAAGCGCCATTTCCCAGCCTCTGTGCTTGCTGTGCGGCCTCAGACTGCCCCCATTCGAGCACTAACCACCAGCGCTAGCGTCGGTCACGTTGGTCGGAGCGAGATTGTGTCGCACCCGTTGCATCCCTCGGCCTCCGAGTCGACACTACCACAGACGCCGGCAATCGCTTCTCCGTTGAGGAAACCGAGCAGTGCTGGGGCGAACGTGCACGGCGGAATCCGCCGCAGAAGTTCCCTGGATGAGATTTACATGGAGGAGTTCAATCGCCATCGCCACAAGCAGAGGGGGCCGAACACCAGCGTTCTCGCCGACGTTCCAGTCGTCGACGGTGACAAGCAGCACGCTCGACCGCTCCACAAGCTGCGCGAGATCAACGAGATCATCGACAAGGTCCACGGGTTCTGCAGCGATTCGACAGTGAGGCCAGGAACTGCTCCGACCGGAGCTCGATGCAGCGTCTCCATGCTGACAGCAACCGAGACGGACGTTGACGAGTCTGTTCCAGTTGAGAAGAGCGTCGGAATGGACGCCGACGTACTGCGGCAGCACCTCGAAGACACCAAGCACCGCATGCAGGAGGCTTTGCACGAAGACAAGCGAGTCCCTCACCGACAGAACCTGAGACGCTTGCGGCAACAAGCTCAGCAACAACAGCAGAAGCGACGCATGAACGGCTACCTGCAGCAAAAGCGGCGTGAGCTCACCACCAACATCGGCAACGTGTTCAAAGGCCTACAAACTGCACACGAGCCAGAGGAGACGGGGGAACAAGGCGAGGCCGGCGGCGGCGGAGAGCGAGGCACCGCTATTAAAGGCGGCAGACGAACGTCTCAGCAACGGTCCTTGACCACAGGTCTGCTCAAAAGCAAGACGCCCAAGCTGCTCGCGGCCAGAAAGACGTTCGGCATGTACAGCGTGCAGGAGGTCATGTCGGTCATTCGCCTCTTCTGGTCCATGGACGCCGACGGTTCGGGCAACATCTCGATGCTGGAGCTGCAGCGCTACAAGCCCATGCTCGACAAGCTGGGCTACCCCAATCTGGCCGCCATCTTCCAGGCCATCGACGCCAACGGCGACGGCCAGGTCTCTCTGCGGGAGCTGCTCGCGACGTGCTTCCATTACGCCGGCAAGCAGCAGATCGACGGCATGCTGCAGCTCGCGAAGGTTGGCAACGTCCGGTCCTTCTTGCTTGGCACGAGCAGCAGTGCCGGCAATGACGGCAAGTCGTCGGTATCTGCCGGCAATCCGTTCGGCGACGCCGGCGGTAAGCTGCTGCCGGAACACCGCCGCGAGCTGATGGCCATCTTCCGCGTGTTCGACCACAACGGCGACGGCGGCGTGAGTATGCAGGAGATCATGGAGGCGCTGCGCGTGGACGACGACGACGTCATGGCAGCCGTCATGACGCGCGAGCACGACAAGACCGGCCACCATCCTGCCGGCCGGTCGTCCGATCCCGTGGTCTCCAGCGGCCTGACGCGCGAGGACGTGGAGCAGCTCTACCGCGAGTTCGACCGCGACAAGGACGCCACGCTCGACTTCGACGAGTTCGTGGCCGTCATGGCGAGCCTCTACGCGCACAAGCCGAGCCTGCATCGGTAGCCCGCTGGCATTCGTCGCCTCTACGTCCGGGGATCCCTTCGGCGATTGCGCGGTCAAGTTGAAGCGACTAGCTCTGCAACACAGACAAGCTAGAGGATAGAGCTCGTCCCACGCAGCGCAACATCCGGCAAGCGGGCGTCTGCCGGCCAGGTCGGAAGCCGAGCGCCTTGGCAGCGACACCCGGAGCAGCGCCGACAAGCTGCTGCGACAGCGTCTGGCGCCAGCATCTGCGGTGGATAATGCCGCTTCGACTCGAGCCGAGGATCATGCGGCCGTGCAAGCCGACGATGGCAAACATGGCGTCGATAAAAAGTTCGCGTCGGTCCGCCCTCGCTGCAGTTGGAAAGACGCGCCATCGAGAAGATGGCACGAGAGGTTCTCGCGCGAAAGCTCGACGCTCAACACCGCGACGGCAAGGACACCGCTCTCCGCATGCACCAATCATCCCAGCTAGCATTAGCAAACGTCCGAGTGGACACATCGGTGTCCGCGGCAACACAAGAAACCGGGTGATATGATTCACTGTCGCCCGTGCTTGGCTTTTCAATTGCTGCCAACAAGTGAAAAACTGGTTGCCCTTCTGCGGTTCTCTTTGAGGTGGGGCAAACCTGTGGAGCTCGAGTCTCCTCAGCGCTCTCTGTCCGTGCTGCATCTCAAGATTTCGTGCCGACAGGACGACCCCGATCGAATGGGGATTTGTCATATCGCACAGACGCTACACGACGTGAGGTCTTCAATCCACCACATCGTGTGTTTCAGGTTTCGCGCAGTGCGATATGACAAGTCCAGTTTATCATCCTGGCCCTGGACTCCGAGGCGTGACCATCGGACGAGGTTGGCCACGCCGATCCTGTTGAGCCCTCATGTCGATTTGCCGGCCCGCAAACCTACCGAGCGCAGACGTTAGTACTCGGACAAAGAAGCGCAAGAAGCGGAGTCCACCTCACCTCTGCGTGCCTGGCTGTGGTCGACGGCATTCTGCTTCTCGCCGACAGACCCGCAGACTTCATCGTCGGCAACTCGGACGAACGGTTTAGGTAGGAATTCCGGCGATGAGCCACCGGTTCCCCATCCAGGAGGCGGTGTTCCCGCCGCTGCAGCTCAGCGAAGTGGCCAAGGACAAGTTCATCAACACGGCGCTCATGCAGCTCACGCGCGCATTGCGTGACTACGACAAGTACCAGAAATGGCAGGCGTCACGGCCGCCGAGTCTGCGGTATCAACTGCACCCGGGCATGTGGAAGCCCATCAAGATGTGCGAGCAGCTCACCGTCTACCGGCGAGTCCCCCACGACGACGCCGTCGTCACCGCACCGGCCAAAGGGACCCGGAGGCGAGCACGTAGCCGGACGCTGGAGGCCATGCGGCTAGCGACCGCAAATGACCAAGACTCGGTGTCGTCGGCTCCGAAAGAGTCCATCACCGACGCCTGGCCGTGGATCCCGACACGGGGCTCCGGACCCGCCCCCAGCAGTGAGTGGAGCATGCCGACGTTGCTCCAGGTCGGAACCATCGAAGGCACACTGGAGGACGTCATGTACGGCTCCGCTTCGTTCGACGGAGTGGGGACGTTGATTAAGTCGGCGTACACGGCCGAAGAAGTCGTGGATGCCGACACTTTGTATGAATTCCAGGGGCCCACGCCCGAGGAGCCCTTCCGGTTCCTCGGTCTCAAGTGGGTCGTCAAGTCCACGTCGTCCTCCGTCAAGGCCTTCGTGTGGCCGAGAGACCTGACGTTCATCGCAGCTACAGGAATCTTGAACCGCCAGGGCGGCGAGCGTGTCGGGTATCACCTCATGCACTCGGTGGAACTCGGCAAAGGCTTCGGTCCTCTCGAACGAAAGCGGATCGTGCGCGGCCGAGTGTCGTCGTGCTATCTCTACCGCCAGACGTCGTCCAACACCGTGGACGTGTACATGAAGACCAACTTCGAGCCGAACGGATCGGTCCACGAGAGCGTGGCGCTGCTTTCGGCGGCCAACAGCCTGACGTACTGCTTAAGGTCGTCGCTGTGCGCACAGAACAAGAAGCTGGCGTGGTTACTGGCCCACCCGAAGACCGACGAGGCGGAGGCTGGGTCGGCTCGGCCGAGTACTGTGCGGATCAAGAAGCGCAACGACTGTGGAGTTTGCACGAGACCCATAGGTGCCTTCTCGCGCGGACATTCCTGCCGCGTTTGCAGCTCTCGCGCGTGCTCAACTTGCTGCGTGAAGAAGAAACTGAGCTTCCCCGGTCAAGGCCACAAGACCGTCGAGCAGCGGTCCGTCGTCATCTGCACGCACTGCCTCACACACGCTCGGAAGCTGGATTTGCACCTTCGAACGTCGCACTTGGGGGCTGCAGTCAGTTCATTCAATGCAGGAAGGAACTCCAGCCGAGGGGAGCGGCGTGGAGGGTGTCGCTAGGAGAATTCTAAACTGAGCTACCGAACTACAAACTACTTGGTGCGCGTACAGCCAACGGTGCTTTCTGGATGGTTTTTGTAGACAAGCGCTTCTTCTCTTGTTGCAAAGAGAGATTTTCATCACTGCAAATCGTCCACTCGCTGGAAATCGCCAAGCAGGAAATCGCCGAGCGCGCGCAGCTCCGTCGGCGGCGAGGCACCCTGCGAGGAACAGTCGTGTTGAACGGCAATACGCGCAGCACTCGAAGCCGGAGCAACAGCCACACCAGCATCAAGCACCGACGTGGAACGGTTAGCAGTCGTGCATTTGACGAAAGGGAACAGGAGAAGGAGGACGAGAAGGTGTTCCACACCGCCCCCGTTCGGAAGATCAGCCTCACGCCACGTCAAACGCGCTCGCAGAGAAAGATGGAGTCGAAACCGGCTTGGGATTACAACTCGGAGACCGAAGATAACGACGACGACAACGCGGTGGTGACGTCCAAGCCGGTGTTGCTGCCGCTTGAGCCGCACGATAGCAAGTCACGCGCGAAGGTTGCCAGGAGGCCTGCCAAAACGACGGCAAAGCCGATTCCGATCAAGACCAACGCGACGACCCCGATCGCCGCACAGCGAGATATATGGGACGTCGACTCGGAAGCCGAGGACGAAGACGACTACGACTGCTCCGTCGTGAGCTCGCACGCGATGTCTATGCACCCGGAAGTGCCGCCGACGGCCGTGAAGCTCGACGACTCGCTTCCCGAGGCTGTGGTGCAGTACGCGTGGGGTGCCATCGTGCCGTCTCCGACCAGTAAGGACGAACCGGAGGCTCTTGCTGCGTGGCCGTCACCGCCCTCGTCGCCGCTGCAGTCGCCGACGGCGCTGCCGCAGGAGACGGAGGTGTCTTGGCCTTCGGCCGAGGGGGAGCGGGCGACAGTGTGGACGCCGCCCACGATCCCGCAGGCCACGATCCCTCGCATCCAAGAAGGAGCCTCCACCCAGGAAGTGTTGGCTCGGTTTGCGGAGCTCTGCAACGCCGCCGAGAACGTGTACCAGGCGGCCAGGAAGCACACTATCACGCACCTCGAGCCCACGCGGCAGACGGCGAGACTCGACATGAGCGCAGTGGACTAAAGTCGCAGCTAAGAGAGAAACAAAGTGAAGTCCGCGTGCCTATAAACGAAAGCTTCAACTCCATCGACTTGTCTATCTATCTCGCTACGCTACTGGATCGCTGTCTCTCCATTGAGAATTCTGCCGCGGAGACTTGGGTGGCTCATGGCTCGTGCGAAGGTTCGCAGCTCCTTCATCTTGCGCGCGAAGAAGACCGTGTCGAAGTAGTACTGCTGAAGTGCTCGCTTGGCGCTCTGCTCTCGCTCGTCGGACGTTGAGTTCTTCAGTACGTTGAGCACGGTGTCACACAGATCGTCTCTCTCGAAGCTGGCCACGAGGCCCGAGACGTTGCGTAGCGCGTGCTCCTTGGAAGACTTGCCGCCCATGAACTGCTCTCCGTACGCGTTCATTCTGGCTCGCACCAGCGCGCCTGATGCGGGCGTCACGAGCTCATTCATCGGCGCGGCGTCTGTCGTGATGATAAAGGCGTTGGAGGATCGGGCCTGGTTGATGTAGTGGCCGTAGCCCTCCATCATGCTCGGACACAAGAAGTACCGGCCCTGGGTGATCACCTGCCCGAACTCGGTAGCCGAGAGTCGACCAGTGTGTAGAACCACATTATCGCTGTCCCTGATGCGCTCGTTGTAGTCGTTGAATGCGTCGTCGTAGAGCTCTTGGTCCATGTAGAAGTCGAGCCGGGGGAAGTCGGGCTGCTCCAGCCAGCAGTCCAGCACTTGCCGCGTTCCCTTCTGGATGCTTTTGCCTGCCGTGTGCAGGAACGACACATCCGAGAAGTTCTTCTTGGGCAGCAGAGGCTTCTCAAGCTCGTTCTTAATGGTTAGAGCCAAGTTGGACGTCGTGTG
>JAABLK010000322.1:3822-24885 GCA_012295415.1 Phytophthora chlamydospora
GGCCAGGAACTCCTCGGCCGGCACGTCGGCCAGCAAAGTGAGGGCTGCTTCGTAGCAGGTTTCACGGAACCAGCGCTTGAAGGCGGCCATCTCCAGCAGCTCCTTGACCACAGCCACCAAGAGCGGCAGGTCGGCACTCAAGCGGCCCGAACGGTGCAGAGCCAACAGGCCAAAGAGGCGGCCGAACATGTGCTCGCGCTGCTCCATGGGCTTCATGGACGAATGCACCTCCATGGCGTCACGCAGCAGCTCGTGCGTGGCCTGCAGCTTCAGCTGCGTCGGGAAGGCCTGGAGCAGACCACTGAGTGCCGTGCTGAAGCCCTGGCGAGCGGCGTCACGCGACGAAGCCAGGCCGCGCACCAGGCGTTTGAGCGTATACTGCACCTCGCTGTCCTGCTTGGCACTGCGCTGCAGGTGCGCGAGCAGCTGGGCCGCCGCCTGCGTGCGCACTTGGCGGTCGCTCTCGGCCAGCGTCCAGAAGAGCTTGAGGAAGTCGCCCTTCTGCGGGGACGAGGGCTCGCTGCCGCCGTCCTCGGAGGTCTGCTGCTTGGCGCCCATGACTACTGGAGCAATTGTGACCAGCGTCTCCAGTACTGCGGCTGCTCGGGCTGACTGGTGGCGCGGACGCCGACACCAAATATAAAGTTTTCCAGTATTTTGATACGTTTTCACAGGTTTTGAGATGGCTACATTAGGAGGACAATCAATAAGATGAAGGAAACAGGCTGCTTGGTGCCTTGTACTGCGAGGTTTTACGAGCCTTTAGGACGAGGCGGCGGCCGATTCGAGCGCCTTGATGAATTCGTCTACCCGGGCGGCGTTCACCTTGAGCAGGAACGTGGCCAGCTGGCCGCCTTCCACCTGCAGCGCCAGCGTCACGCCCGTCTTCTTGCCCTTGGCTTCGAACGGCTTGACCGCCATGCCCTTGTACAGCGCCGAGTTGAGCACGATCTTGCCGATCTCGTTGCGCACCAGGATGCGGCCGGCCTTGGTCTCCTTGCTCACCAGCACCTTGAGCGGGTGCACGCCCTTGTCTGCCCAGCGCTTCTCGTCCTTCTTGAACTCGAGCACCTTGGCCTTCTCGGCCTCGAACGTGCAGTCATCGTCGGGTGAGTCGGACTGCGACAGACAGATCGAAACCAGGTTAAGATGCATCAGACTAGCAGCAAGGAAGTGGCAGGACAACGCACCTTGAGAATCACAGTAGCCTCCTCACGTCCGATGTTCTCCTCGTCTTCCTGGGCGGAAGCACCAGCGGTAGATGTTGATGCAGCAGGAGCCGAAGCACCGAAGCTCAAGCCAGTAGACGCCGGGGAAGCGCTCTTAGCAGCAGTCAGGTTGCCAAATGAGAAGCCACCAGTAGCAGCCGGGGTAGAAGAGGCCGCCGGCTTGGGCGCGCCTCCGAACGAGAACGCAGGCACGGCCTTCTCCTCTGACTCCGACGACTTGGAGAAGAGCGAGCTGCCGCCACCGAATGAAAAGCCGGACTTCGCGGACGACTTGGCTGCCTCATCCTTCTTGGCAGCAGAGCTACCTCCGAACGAGAAGCCGCTGCTGGCAGGAGCCTTGGCCGGCTCGTCATCCCTCTTAGTAGACGCAGAGCTGCCGCCAAACGAGAAGGATGAGTTCGACGGCGTCGGGGCAGCCGCAGGAGTTGGTGCCGCCCCGAACGAAAACGGTGCGGGCGCTGCGCGCTTGGGCTCGTCGATTGCAACAGGCCTAGTGTCCGCGTGCTTGGTTGCGATCTCACTCGCGTACTTGAGGTAGTCCTTAACTGCGGCCTCCCAGCTCACGCTCGGGTTCTTGTGCGCCTGGCCGTTCGCGAACGCCAGGAACTCCTTGTTGAGGCGCTCCATGGCCTGCTGGTACGACCCAGCAGCTGGGGCGCTGCTAGCCACACTAGTCTTCTCAGCAGGCTTAGCTGCGCTTGTGAGGCCCGAAAAACCACTAAAGGGGTTGGAAGCAGCGGGCTTGGCCGTCGTAAGTCCCTACCCAGCATCAAACCACCAATGAGATCAGCGTCCTCCTCAGCCCCGCAATGCTACCACGTTGCAACGCACCTGGAAGCCTCCGAACGGGTTGCTCTTGGCCTCGTCGTCCCCCGCAGCCACCGCCTGGGGCTTGGCCGCCACTGGCGGGCGGCTGCCCACACGCGCCTTGACGATCTTGCGCTTGCGAATGGACTCGTCGCTGGCGCGCTGGAAGCCGATTTCGAACGAGTCGGCGCTCGCCTCGTCGTCCGCAGCCTCGTACTCCTCACGGCGCATCTGCCCATTCTCGTTGCGGCGCTTAGCCATGGTCGACGTCTTTGGACTAATGGACTTTTGGTCTAATGAATGGCGTTTCTTGGCCAGTTGGCTGCCGAATGCCAAGATGAGCATACAAAATGGAGCACAAAATGAAAATTGCACTTGGGCGACTACATTATTGTATTGCCAATACAGTAGCGCTTGAAGAAGCAAGGACCTGGAGAAGAACATCCGTGTGGGCGAGCAGGTCGCCATGATGGAGAGCACCGCACGACGAGGAAGTGGACCAAAAAGCAGAGTTGTTCAAGCTGTTGGAGCAGCAGCGAGGCATGGACGCTTCTTGGCAAGGTTGGACAACAGCGAGGCCATGACCGTCTCCACGAGGGCGTCCTCCTCGGAGAACTAGATGAACAACTACTGCAGGGGGCCAAGGTGCTGCAGAATGAGAGGGATGGGCAGCAAGATGAACACAGTCGCGGAGGATCGCTCTCGTGCTGGCAGGGACCGTGCTACTGCGCGTAGATGCGGTCGAAGAGTTCGAGTGGGAAGCCCTCGCTCTTCTCGAGCGCTTCTCGCGGTGTGCATTGCACGTTGAGTTGGCGGTTTCTGTAGCTGGAGCAGTAGGGCGTGCTGTGCATGTAGACGACGTCGAGTACCTGCGTCCGAGTCCAGACCGGCAGAGTGCTGACGTTGGTACCTTGGAGGTCGAGGCGGAGGAAGAGGTTGGAGCGGGACCCCAGCGCTGGCGGCAGCTTGCGTAGAGGGTTGTCTTTGAGCGACAATTCGCCGATCGTTTGCCCGGGCGGCATGGCGGACAACTCCGGAACGGCCTCGAGCTAATTCCCGTTGAGAGAAATAATGGACGACTGCACCGACAGGAGCGACTTGGGGAAGGCGGTCATCTGGCTGTTGTCGAACGCCACGACAGCCATCGAGTGCCAGGTTGAAGCCGTGCTAAACGGTATCGCTGCTACGTCGGTGACGCAGAACTGGATGCTTAGTAGGGACGTGGGTAGCGGCTCCGTCAATCCTTTCGGGAAGCCGGAGGGGAAGTGCGACCGCACTACACTCAGCAGCACCAGTCGAGCGTTTGCCGATTCTGAGATAGCGTTCGTGGCCCAGTCAACAACTGTCGAGTTGTACACTTGCAACACGAGTAAGTTGCTGAAGCGCTGGATGGCCGACGACATGCGCAGCTCTGGGCAGTGGGCGAACGTGAGCGTTGCCAGTGCCGGAGCGTCGAGCTGGGTCAGGATTTCCTCATCTGGTGAGGCCGTTCCGCGAGTGCGACAATTTATCACGAGACTGGAGCAGGAAGTGCGCTGCACAAGCCATGGCCGAGTCGATGCTCTGCAACCGCTGGTCACGTTGAAGCCGTCGAAAGCGGCTGCAAGTAAATGGAGCCCGAGAGCGGCAATCCCCCACATACAAAACAGCACCTTCGCGAGCGTGTGAATCCATGCTTTTTGGTGTTTCAGGGGGGCCTGGGGGCGTGCGGGGGTCTCCTTATCCGAAGCGGGACACGTTTTACTGTTGCGTAAGATGCTCCCTCTTGGTGCCTGCAGCGATAGTCCACAAGGCACTACAACGACACTTCCCCGGCGACAGAGAAGAGCTCCAACAGTTACCAGAGTGAGGAAGATTGTGAGGTGCTGAGTAAGCTTCACCGCGAAGTCTACAGCGCTGGAAGCGAACACAAGCTGGATTTCCAGTACGAACGAAGCGATGAGAACGGGGTCGTAGGGGTCCTTGAACAGGTAACTCGACATGTCAAAGGCTTCCAAGTGGCGAGAAAGAATGAGGGAGGGGATGGCCATGCTCATCAAGATGCTAATGACAGCATCTCCCGATAGAGCGACGACGCGCTCTAGAGTTGGCCTACGCCCGAAGAAATACTCCACGACCAGCATCGACCAGCAGTTTGCCAACAGGAGAATTACCAACAAGGTGTTGAGCCACACGCGTGGGAGCAGGTGGCTGCATCGATACACTTGATACGTCTGCGTGGCCACCTCGAGCATTTCTCGGAGAAGAAACACGGTGAGGAAGTGTTTGTTCTCGACACCGAACAGCCCGCGGCGTGAGAAGAGCGCTTTCCAAAGTCTTTTGACAAAAAGCCTTGATCGTGTAGCTGTCTTCACCAGGTTTGTAAGCGTGGATGGCTTGTCGACTTCCTCTCGAGACGACCACAACGAGTGTACGAGTGCTCTTCCGGGTGAGCCGGCGGATCTTGATGAAGCCCCCCGGAAAACGAGGCATCTGGCTCGAAAGGACCGACAGAGTAGCTGGAGCACTCGTGCAACATGAAGCACCCCGATAGCTCCGAAAACACCAGCGTACACGGCGTAACCTTTATTGCCCGACTTGGGTGCCCACAGCTTGACGTAGAACGCGGTGAGTGGATCCGTCAAGTACCAGTAGGTAGCAGCACAGCCAGCCAGGAAAGCCGCACAGAGCGTGTGCACGCTGACAACGATCACCCAGGCCAACCGAAACGTGACCGTCGACAGCTCGAGCGGCGCTACTACAGTGGGGTCACCGAGTATGTAATCGAACAAGCGACTTGACCTGTGTCGACTGCTTTTGCTGGTGAGTGGTGCGTGGCTAATAGCGGCCGTCGCTGCAGGCATCTTGTCGTGTTCCCACTTCGCTTGGGTTGCTGTCTGGATCGGGAGTGATACCAGAGCTTTTTTACAAAGTAAGTGACGAAACAAGCAGTCACACTGTACAAACGCAGCTGAAATCGGGACAGTGCGTCAACTTGGACGGGCCATTGGGCCATTGGGCTGCGACTACGCGAGAGTCTGCGGGAAATGGACTTTATACTGCATCGCAGGGAAGTTTTGCTTCAACAAAGTAATTTCATCTTGTTCAAGCATGAAACTACAGGGCGTTCGTTGGTGGCTTCGTCAGCGTGACCGCACACCGCACTTTTCCTAATGGCCTCAGGTCTTGTTACCTCCAAGTTGTTTGCACTGTGAACTCATCTTCTGGGAGAAGAGTACATCCCCAAACGCCCAGCTACATCCATGCAGTGGCGCAAAACAAAAACAAATCCTCTTCTCGCGTTGAAGATCAGCGTCAGGTGGTTCCTTCATCGCGCAAGTGCGCCACGGTTTTCTTCCTGCAAACTCCAGAGCAACGACCCGTTGCACGTGAGTGCGCAAGTAGGGCAGGTGCCGTTGCCAACGATATTCATCGCAGTCGGCCGCCGTTAAGATGCAAACATGTGCTTGCTCCGCGAAAGTGTGATAGCTGAGCATTGGTGATCCGATATCGATAGTTCGAGTTCCCGGTTTCATTGCACCAACGGTGTAGTGGTTCTGACCCAATACGTCGTCGCGAAGAAGACGTGTACTGCTCACACCAGTACAGACGATGACATCGTGCACTTCTTGCCGATCTAACTATTTTCGAAGATACACATGCGACCATCAAGAAAGGCCTTTGGTTGATCCCATACCTGGTACGCTTGCAACTTCGCTGTTTTTTATTGACGCTCTGTATGCCCCCATGTCCTCATCAAACTTCTGTGTATGCATCTGGCTAGTCAATGTTGGCGTTACACCCACCATCACCAGGCCGTGCCAAGCCTTAGAAATACGATTTAATCTTCGCGGCGATGTCGTCAACGCGCGCATTCTGCGTGAAGAAGTCGAGGAACTCGCCGTCGGGGCCCACAAGGTACATGACAATGGAGTGGTCCACGAGGTAGTCGTCGTCATCGTCTTCGTTCTCGTCCGCCTTGGAGAAGTAGACACGGTAGGCCTTGGTGATGTCGGCCACCTGGTCGCGCGTGCCCGTGAGCATCTTGAACTTGGGGTGGAAGTCGGCCTTGTAGGCCTGCATTTGCGCGACAGTGTCGCGCCTGGGGTCCACCGTCACGAACAACGGCACGACTTCGGGGCAGTCTTCCTTCTCCAGCTTGTCCAGCACGTCGCCGATGCGCACCAGCTCGTTCGGGCAGATGTCGGGGCAGTGCGTGAAGCCGAAGTACAGCAGCGAGTATTTGCCGCGGAACGACGCATCCGTCACGGCGCGTCTCGTGTCGCAGTCCACAAGCGTCCACGGCCCGCCCAGCAGCGGCTTGCCTACCGATGTCACCTTGGACGTGGCTGTACAATGACCACAGCAGCACCAACGCAGTCAGCCCGTAGTCCTTGCACTCAAACAGACGTGTCCACAGGCTCAATCCTCACACTGGGTCTGCAGCCGGTCCTTCTCCGAGTAGTAGTAGTACACAACGCCGCTGCCTACGACACCCGCCAGCGCCAAACCGCTCCAGCTAACCGGCTAGTATTCCAAGCATCGAAGAAGGTCAGGTTAGCCAATGTATCAATTGTGTCAATCCCTCGCCTCTAGCCATATGAAGCAGCACGCACCCCAAACTTCTCAGCACGCTTGCCCGGCAGCGGCGCGTCACTGAACATGCGTCTCGCAGTCTTGCCCGCCGTCTGGCCGCGGCGCAGCGCCTTCATCGCCATCATCGCTCGGCTCGCCATTTCTGCTTCGATAGTGACAAGCTCACGCAGCAATCGTGAGGGCGAAGAGCTCCGACAGATTTTCAACCAATCCCCAATCGGTATCCTCCTTCCACGTCTTTCATTGGTCCGAATTCGCTGGAGGGGGATCGGTGCGTCATTATCTGATCTTCTAGCCATGGACGACGGCGCGCGGCTCATGGCGCGCTACGTGCGCCCCATCTACGAGGCCATCGACGCGCGGCAGTACAAGGCGGCCATCAAGCTGTGTGCGCACAAGCGCGTGGCCCAGCTGGACATCGTGCAGGTGCTCAAGGCGCACTGCCTGGAGCGCACGGGCCGCGTGGAGGAGGCGCTGGACATCTGCCGCCGCGTGCAGCTCAAGCAGCCGACGGACGACACGCTGCTCAACACCATGAACCTGGTCTTCAAGCTGGGCGGCTGCGAGCACGAGATGCTGCCCACGTACGAGCACGCGTGCGCCGTGAGCTCCCCACCCGACGAGGAGCTGTTCCAGTCGCTGTTCGTGGCCTACGCGCGACGCGGCGCCTTCCTCAAGCAGCAGCAGACGGCGCTCAAGATGTTCAAAGCCTTCGGCAACATCAAGTACGTGTGCTGGGCGGCGCTCAGCATGATGTTGCAGGTGGAGCACGGCGGCACACCGACGCGCATGCTGGCGCTGGCCGAGAAGATGCTGCTCAAGACGCTGCGCGAGTCCAAAGCGGACGATGGAGAGGCGCTGCAGCTCACGGTGCTTATCATGCAGCTGCAGGACAACCACCGAGGCGCGCTGGACGCCTTCGATGAGTTCGTTAAGGTAACGGAGGACGGCAAGACCAGCAAGAAGGACAAGGCGCCGCTGGGCCGCGCGGCTGAAGGCGAGGGGGCCTACGACGAGGAGATTGAACTTGGACCCATGCAGGCCATCGACAGGCTGTCGCTGGAAGCCACGCTGGCCAAGAAGGTGCTCAACTGGACGCGCTGTGCGGCGGTGAACCGCAAGCTCCTGGAGGAGTTCAATGCCGACGACTGGACGTTTCTGAAGGAGTACATCGCGGCGCGGTTCGAGGAGAACGCAGACCGTGCGACAGCGGAGCTACTGGCTCTAGGAGAAGAGATCGCGGCGTTTCTGAACGACCTGCAGACTCGGCCGGGCAACGAGCGCATCCGCGGCCCTGCGCTGGCTCTGATTCACGTCAGCAACGAGATCTTGAACCGCGTGCAGACGGGAGATGCGGTTGTCTCGCCGGTGGAAGCCAAGCTGCAAGAGCTCATCGTCGCCTACGTCGATCGATTCTACTCCAAAGCGTGCTGCTTCACTGATTTGAAACAGTACTTCACTCTTTACCTGGAGGACAGCACTTCAGTGTCGGCAACCGCGAAACTCAATCTGATTCAGTACTTCCGCACGCTGTCCGACGCGTCGGCGGCTCTGCTCAAGAACAAGCCGGCCGGAGATGGCGTGGATGAAAAGGCTCGCAAAGAGGGCCAGGGCAACCTGAGCAAGCGGCTGCTTGCTCTCAAGACGCTTCGCTTCCTGGGCTACTACGAAGATATGGACAAGTTTTCGGTCGACGAGCTGGAGCACTTGGTGAAGACGCTTGAAGACGAGTACGAAGCTTCGAACTGGCTGAACGTCGGCAGCGCCGGTGGCCAACGCGAGGTGCAGCTCACAGACGACCTACTGTTGCTCGCCACGCACTTTTTGCTGGATATTTATCAGCGCTCCAGTGGTCGTCGCGAGGCGTTGGAGCGCGCCGCCGGCCTGCTGGAGTACGGCCTGGAGAAGAGCGCGTACAACTTCCAGATGAAGCTTCTGCTGTCGCGCGTGTACGGCTACTTGGGCGCCGCGGAAGCGATGCTGAGTCGCCACGCAGAGCTGGACGTCAAGTACGTGCAGCTGGACTCGCTGTCGTTCTTGGTGCTGGACAAGCTGCTCGACCTCTGCCAGTACGCGGATGCTCGGAAGCTGACCAACAGGATCGCAGCGCTGCACCGCACCACAGCGAACGACACGCCGGAGTACATTACCCGTGCGTACCGACTCGGCGTGTACTCGAAGGTGGTCGACATGTCGTCGTTCCTGCACAAGCGCATGAAGAAGTCGCACACGCTGGCCATCAGCAAGGGCGAGACGCTCCGCTTCGAGCTGCTCGACTCGCTGGTTCTCGGCCCCGCGAAGCTCCAGGACTTGGTGACGTCTTCAAGTTTCAACACACAAGTCACGGAGCTGGAGAAGATGCTCGTGTCGGACGGAGCTGAGCTGTCTCACAACCAGCACCGAGAGGTCATCGTGGACTGGACGTCGAAGCAGCAGGTGCCTACGGGCGATCGCTTTGCTCAGGACGACGCTCCTCTGGTTGAGTGCGATCGCTCGGCAGATGTCAGTTCGTCTCTGCTGTGGCTCAAGCTCCGCGTGCTCGTGCCGAAGCTGCTCAAGAGTCTGGCTGTGGATGACCACTCCACCTTAAGCGTCTTGACCAAGGAGTATGACGACATCTTGGCTCAGCTGCACCTCACTGGCTCTGGCTCTACTGAGCGGCAACTCCACGAGAAGCTCTGGAAGTGGAGCTCGCAGGCGATCACCGTGTCAGCGCACGTCATGGACGCCGTCAACAGCCAGGGTGAAGACGGTGAGGACCTTTCGGCGCCGATCACACAGCTCCAGGACGACTTCACTGCGATCCTGGAGCAGCTTCGCTCGAAACTGGCGTTTACGTCGGCGAGTTCACCGAGGGAGACCGTAGTGCTCTCGCCCTACGCTGTCTCGACGCTGTCTTCGCTGCTGCTGGACTCTGGCCTGTCGTCGCTGAGCGCGTTGGCTCTGGCGCAGCGCGCGCTGGCCAGGAAGAAAAGCAAGAAGAGCGAGCAGCTGGCAGCGGCCACACCCGCACTGCGGAACCTTCTCAAGCACATGCAGGAGTCGCTGGCGGCGGTGGAGGCCCACGTCACCGACCTTCAGTTCACGACGCCTAAGCACTCGAAGGACGCGTCTTCTTCGCCACGGGATCAGGCTCAGCACAAGGCGCACGCGAACGTGGTCAAGTCGTACGAGGCGATGCAGATGCAACTGGTGGAGCTGCTGGGCGAGCGCTGTGCCAGCATCCGGGCCATTTTACAGAAGTAGAGCAGGGAGGGGGAGCTGGTTAGACGGGTGAAGAGCAGGGTGCTCAACGATCAAGTTGAAGTACATTTCCTACGCTTTTTGTCGGTTTATCTAACCATCCTTTATTTGTCATTTCAGCTTTCACTCTACGCCATGCGGCATCGGCACCGCACGTATCATGCCTCCCGCGGCGCCATGATCTCGGCTCATGACGCCCACGCTACATCAACAGGCGTATCGGGCTCAGCCAACGCTGCGTCCAGCGTGTCAGCGGCCTCGGGTGGCTCCGTCTCGACCGGTGGCGGTTCATCCATCCACGGCAATGCGCACGTGCATCTGGACCTGAACGCGAGCGCGCTGAGCGTGGACGCCACGGGCTCCGTAGCCGTGCTGGCCGGCCGCAAGGGGCTGCATCTGGTGGATCTGGAGGCGCCGTTCCTGCCGCCGGCCACGCTGCACCACCAGACGAAGCTTGAAGTGACGGTGGTCAAGTGCAACCCGCACGCGCTTTTCAAGAGCCACGTGGCCTCGTCCAGCAACCGCAACACGCTCATCTGGGACATCGCAGACGTGGGAGTGGGTGCAGGAGCCTCGGCTTCCATTGGAGCGGGCCAGGGTTCGTTCAAACACGGCCATAGCAGCGGAGCAGGAAGCAGCAGCAGTGGCGGCTCGCAGACCACGGCGCAGCCGCTCGTAGCCACGCTACGAGCCCATACCCGGCCGGTGAGCGATGTGGCCTGGTCCCCCATGGAACCGTCGCTGCTGGCCACATGCTCGGCCGACGCCAAGACGCTGCTGTGGGATATGCGCTCGCCGCAGCGGCCCGTGCAGACACTCAACGCGTTCAACACGAGCGTGATTCAGGTGGAGTGGAACCGCGTGGACGCCACGTCGCTGGCCACGGCTCATGACGGAGAAGTGAGGGTCTGGGACTTGCGAGCTGCTGGAGAGCGGGCCGTGGCCCCGGCGGCGCAGATCACGGCGCACATGCAGAAGATCTACGGTCTTGACTGGCATCCGCAGCGCATGTATGAATTGGTGACGTGCTCAGAGGACAAGACGGTGAAATTCTGGGACGTGACGCAGCCCAGAGTGTGTCAGGGGACACTGAATACAGGTGCGCCCGTGTGGCGCGCGCAGTACACGCCGTTCGGGGACGGATTAGTGACGATTTCGCAGCGGATGGATAACACCATTCGGTTATGGGCTCTATCGCATGGGGACGGCGACAATGGAGCCAATGGTGATGCTGGGGATGTGGATGCGTCTGGTTCTGGCTCGGGAGCTTCCGTCACGGCCGAGTTGGTGCATTCCTTCGTGGGTCATGGAGACCTGGTGAAGGGGATGGCGTGGCGTGTTCGACCTCAAACCAGTGTGTATCAGCTCGTATCGTGGTCGAAAGACCAAGAGCTGCGCCTGTGGCACGTGGATGTGCCGCAGCTCGAGGCGTGCGGCTACGACACCGCGTCATATCTCGCGGATGTGGCTCCGTCAGAAGGGAACAATACGAGTGCCCGGCAAACGGACGCTCGACGCATGATGCACGCTGAATTCGCGGAGATGCACGCGCAGCACTCCAAGTACAGCATCTCGGCGCTGAAAACCGACTTTGTGCCGCTAGTGGTGCCCAAATCCGCAGTACCCTTGAGCACGGACGAATACACACTGGAAGGTAACAACAACTCGTTGCAGGCGCTGCTTGCGCTCGAGGAGGAGCTCATTAAAGGCGGAGAAACCCAGTCTCAGCCGGAAGATGACGAGCCAGCGTCCGGAACAGGAGACAGAGAAGACGCGCAGTCCGATTCATCCAGTACAAAAGACAGAGCTGCAAGCACCAGCGGAGCAAGAGCGCTGCCATGTCCTCGTATTTCCGGTGCAGCCTTCAGTGGCCCCAACATGCTGCTAGTATTCGACTCACGAGTGGCCATTGGCCAGTCACGAAGCTCGGCTGTCCCCACTGCAGTTGCTGCGGGCAAAGAAAACAAGCCTCAAGTGTCTCCTAACAAACTGCCACGCACGTACGAAGAGCTGCTGGATCTGAGAGATTCCCGCTTCGCGACCAAGAAGAACAAGAAGCCGCCTGTAAAGCTGCTGTCATCGGCCAATTTAATGGGCTCGATGGACGTTGGCGCCAACGATTGGACGGGGCAGCAACAACAACCGCAGGAACTGATCGACGGCGGTGTCGTGGTGGGTGTTTTCGGTGAGGACGTGGACAGCCACTCGGTCTCCGGTCACGGCTATCGTCACGCGTCCATGTACTATTCTTCAGGTAGTGGAGGTGCTGGTGGAGATGATATGCTGAGCGGTGTGAGCGAGATGGAGCCGTCGATCCACGGCGGGTCCGAGTACTTGAACACGTACTTCTCCAGTGCCGAGTACCATCTCCCCGTGAACAACCCAGAGCACCTTCTCTCGATGCCACCAAGTAGCACTTCTGGCCTTCAGCTCTCGCCTCGAGCCTCTGTCCGCGCGAACACCGCAGAGCGATTGAAGCGCGTGGAGCAGCCTGCACCAGCTCTCAACTTGGATCTGAGTATCAGCGTCACGATCCTCGACCTGTCCAAGCTTTGCGGCGTGTCTTCGATCCTGACGTACCAGACAAACATTGCGCCGCGTGGTGTCACCCCATCGGCCCCGTCGCCCAAGGCAAAAGCGTCGGCCAAACGGAAGAAAAAGCAGCTTGGAGCCGTCAATCGCTCCATGATCTCGTGGATGCTGCGAGCCGCAGAAGACATGGCCGGCAGCCGTGGAGTCACCACGAAGAACAATCTGAGCAGGGTGTTACAAGGCCTGTTGAACGAGAGTGACGCTGCTAGCACCAACCAGAAGGACGGTGACGATGCTCCGAGTGAGGAATCGAGCACGGCATTAGCCGCGACGTGTGCGCAAAACGCTCGAACTGCGTCATTGGCCGGGCGCAGCGACCTGCAGCAGATCTGGTCCTTACTGGAGATCTCGGCGGCCCCGGAAGTCGAGCTTCCCATTTACAAGAAGAGCTCGATCGCCTCGACGTCGCTGTGTCTGCGCACCTCACACCCCTGGAGCGCGCATCCGCTCGGCAAGCGTCTCGTGCACAAGGTGCTGGACATGTACGAGCACGCAGGAGACGTCCAGGCTCTGGCGTCGATTGTATGCGCCTTGAAGCCGAGCGAACGCAAGGAACCGGACGAGATCCGTGACTCCATGACGCCCTCAGCAATTCCGATGGAAGACCAGCTCCCTGTGGTGCGTGAAGGCCGACGCTCAAGCATCGAAGGAATGGGCAGTACAATGGGCACCAGCACGGCCGCTGCCACTGCGAGCGGCATGCGCTCCAGACGCTCATCGTCCAATACCCTCTCGCAGCTGTCAGTCAATCTGGCGGACTCGAGTGACGCTCCTCCCGTTATGAGGGGCGCCCGCCGATCGAGTAGCCACAGTGAAGCACGCTCGCAAGGACTGCCGATTGACAAAGACGCCGCGTTGCGAGCGTCGAAAGACTGGCCTCTGGTGAGTAGCGGTACCAACAGCGCCGCGTCAAGCCGTCAAGCCAGCCCCATCCGAGGTCCGACGGCATCCAACGCGAGTAGTTCGTCGGGCTTGGCGACCGTCGGAGCCCCGTCATCGGGTGGCGCCTGGAAAATGGACTTTGATCGGCTCGAGAACCCGTTCAAGACGTGGAGCGGGAACTCCAGCAGGGACGCTCCCCCTCCTCGACTGAATGCAGACACGTTCCTGCCGCCAATTCAAGCCGTGAACGGCAAATCCCCCGCGCCAGTAAGCGCGTCTCCGACTACTGGCCCGCTGACACCATCTCCTCTCCAGTCGTCGCTGGGCACAAGCAGCAGAGAAGAGGACGTGGACGCGAACGACCGCGTGCTGCTGCAGTTGGCGTTCCGCTCGGCCGATGAGGAAAAGTGTCTGCTGTCGTCCAATCCCGAAGACGAGGCACGCTACGACGTTTACAAGGAGGCGTACGCGGACTTGCTGTACCGCTACGGCGCCATGAACCTGCGCAACGAGGTGCTGAAGACCAAGTCGCACGGGGTGCAGGACCCGCGTGGCATCTCGCTCGGACTGATCTGCGGCTCGTGTAACGCTGTACGTTCCGTCCGTCTTTGAGATTTGGGCGATGTTGTAACCCTTGCACTGACTTGTAATTGCGTTGCAGCGGACGATCGACCCGGTGTGTTCGAGCTGTCGGGACTTTGCGCTGCGCTGCTCGGTGTGTCAGCTCGTGGTGCGCGGCCAGTCGATGTTCTGCATGACCTGCGGCCACGGAGGCCACGCCGCGCACCTCCGCGAATGGTTCGAGGTGGAGACGGCCTGTCCTACTGGCTGTGGCTGCTGGTGCAAGCAGGCCACGGCCACCATGCCCGCCTTTCAGCTCGAGCAGCAGGAGGCCGACCACACGGCCGCGCCCTCCAGATCGCACTCGTTCTAGCCAAGTTGAAGTGGTGACGGATGGCTACATTCATGTGGCACACACGAACTGTGTTTTAGCCAATCATCGCGTGGCTATTGGTTGGAGCCGGCCAGTGCTGGAAACTCTATCGAGAATTAAACGGCAAGTATGCGCGGCAGCGGCTTGAGTATCGAGCGCTTCATCAAGGGCAAGAAGCAGCGCTCCAAGAGCGATGCCAAGAGCAAGAAGAAGGTCATCATCCACAAGGCGCAGCGCCGGCGCCAGTACGAGAAGGTGAAGAAGCGCGAGGAGGAAGAGGCGGTCGATGACGATAGCGCCGGCCCGTCCTTCTACGACCGGTTCTTCAGCGAGCTCAAGAGCGGCAAAACGGACGAAGATGTGGACGAGGTGCGGCAATAATTGTATACGGTTGATTGGCTGGAGGCGACAGTGGCTGATGAGTGAATACTTGGTATTGGGGGTTGGTGCAGGTGGAGGCACGTGTTGACAAGAAGCAGCAGCAGGAGCAGGAGCAGGAGGAGAAGAAGCGCGTGGTGAAGCCCGATCCGTTCTTCAAGGCGAAGAAGAAGGCGGCCGTCAATAAAATGGAGAAGCAGCGCACCAGAGAGGAGAAGCAGAAGCGCCATGCGGACACGGAGAAGAAGGTGACGCAGCGCAAGAAGCGCCACGTGAAGCTGAGCCAGCGCACCGCGACGGGCCAGCCCGTCGTGAAGAACCACATCAACGACATTCTGTCGCGGCTGCAGGCGGAGAAGAAGAGAGAGGGCAAGTAGATGCGGCACCAGTGGAGGGGAGACAATACGCCACAATGCTGCTGCCTTTTGCTGTCTACGCCAATCCGCTGTGCTGTCGGATGCTTTTTTGAGGGCAGCAAGACAAATGCCGAGCAGCAAGTTATTTAGCAAGTTAATGCAAGTACCAGGTAGTGAACGAGCTTGTTGTCCGTGGAGCTCGTCAAATGGCCTGGAAAGTGTTAAACGATTTGTGACCTGATGTACCGAAGAACGTCACGCGCTTGAATGTCGTACGCTGTAGATGCCGAAAGGCGATGCTGCTTGGGTCGGCCTCGAGAAAGTTTGATTACCAAAGCACGAAGCCTCTCAGCCTCACGTTGAGAGCAAGAGGCCTCGCTTCAACTTGGCGCTCGTCCCGCACAACACGCTCGCATGTTTATCAAAGTAGCTTTCTTTTTTTCTTTGTTAACGATGGCTTAGAGTGTGTCGTGCGTCGGCAAGCGCGTATCCACACCAGCCTCCTGGGCGTCGTATCCACAGCAGCACGGGAACCTGTATCTTTCTCGAGGTGAAGCGGCGTCCGGGAGGCTGCCCTTTAGCTGCCCCACGCCCTCTTTAGAGCGAGCGCGAGGCAACACTACAACACGCTGAGCGGTCTCAGAGGGAAGACAGCGTCTACTTGGCCATGGGGTGCGCGGCGATGTAGTCGATGACCTGCGCGGGCGTGAGCAGCTTCTCCGACTCGTTGTCCGGGATCTCGATGGTGAACTCCTCCTCCATGGCCATGACGACCTCCACCACGTCGAGCGAGTCCAGGCCCAGGTCCTCCTGGAACTTGGCGCCCTCCTTGACGGCGTCCGCGTCCACCTTCTCGAAGTTCTTGACCACGCCCAGCACGCGGTCGCTCACCTCGTTGCGGTCCAGGAACGTCTGCGCGCTGAAGAAGCGCACGGGAGCCATGCGGGACACGAACTGCGGGCGCGCGACGGCGCGGGAAAGCGGGCGGAGGGCGGCGACAAAGCGGTTCATGATTCTGGGGGTGAAGGAGACTTGAGGCTGGCGAGTGAGCAAGTGACTTGGCCACCACAAACGAGGGGAGCTTTCAACTGAAGTCGCGCTATGAAGTGCGATACCACCTGCACTTAACCACTACTTTACATTAACGTGAAGGACACTAACTAGACGCCATCTTTCCAGCACAGAAGCATACTTTGGCCGAGTGAGAGGCATTCATTCCGCAAGTTGAGGCTTTCCTGATAAGATGCTGCCCGCATCAACGTCGGCGGATCCGGAGGATGAGGCGCAGCGGGCGCGCGACTGGTGGGGCGCCAGGGAGCTAGAGGTGGAGCGCGAGCTGGCCACGAGCCTGCAACGCCGCATGGAGGCGCAGCGCGTGCAGTTGTACGCGTTCAAGACGGAGCAGAGCAAGTGGGAGCACGAGCTGCAGCTGCGCATCTCTAAGTACGCGCACGACCGCAAGCTACTGAGCGAGCACAATGTGGAGCTGCAAGAGAAGCTCTCGGCCATGGAGGACAAGTTTATGCAGCACCAGCGGGAGTTGGACCTGCAGGTGCAACGCGTGATCGAGCTGGAAGGATCGCTGCAGGAAAACCAATTGGATGTGCAGCAGATGCGCGATCTGCGCGACAAGAACAACGAGTTGCAGCAGGTGCGTCGGCCAGTGGCAATGAGGCAAAACAGGTGGAGTGGCTGACGTTGGTTTGTTGACGATTTGTGAAGCGCTTGAGGCACTGGGAGCGGTTCTATCGCGAGGAGAAGCTGGTCGCTGCACAGCAGCAAAAGACGCAGCAAGACGAGCTTCTGGCGGAGCTGGAGAGGTTGCTGATAGTATCTGAGGACGAGCTGGTGCAGCGGCAACAGGCAACAGCTAGTGACAGAGACCTGGGGAAGAGCAAGACGGAACAAACTCGGAAAGCGAGAACACGGCGGAGAGACGACGTCGAGGACGACCCACTCGTGACGAGAATCAAGGAGCTTGAAGCGGCATGCAAGCAAAAGGTAAGCTTTGCCGGTTGAGAGCTAAAGCGACCTGCATGCTATCAGCGTTGGCGCTGATCGCTGATCTTTCCGTGGTGTTCGCGTACAGGACCAGGCAATTTTCTCGTTGAAGCAAGTGGTGGAGCAGCAGGAAACCGCGTTTGATGAGAAGCTGAAGATCGTGACGGCCAAGTACGACCAAGTGAAGACTATTAACATGGCGCTGCAGGTAACCATCATCGGGTCTTGCAACCCCAGCACTCACGCTAACTTCTTCATCCCTTTATCACCTCGCAGAAACGCCTTATGCACGCGCTAACGGAGGGAACTGGCAAGTCCTAAACCCTCCGACCGCAGCCCATTAACCCTGTATTTTAATATCAAAACGAAAGAATGCAAAGCGGCAAACCAACTCGACCACTGCGGTAGGATAAATAGTCCTTCGTGTTCTTCAACGGACTAACGCACGCAAAGCTGCAGCGCAGACTGATAACTCTGGGAACCTCCGTCCTGGATCTAAGTCTCCTCGTGGCGGCCACCCCTCAGCCAACCGTCTGTCTGGGAAGAGAGAGAGCTCGCCCCTCTTACTGCTGCACCTGGATGTTGTACTTCCGCTGCCATTCGTCGGCGGCTTTCTCCTTCTGCTTGATGCTGCCGTTGAGCTGCGCCAGAACCTGCGCGATGCCGTCGCGGTTGGCCGTCACAGCCGGCAGCACCTCCTGCACCGTGCGCTCCACCAGCACACCGCCCACCATGCGGTAAGCCTTGCGGTCGTTGGGCAGCTCGTTGAGCGTCTGGATCACGCGGTCGTGCTCCGTGGTCTCCACCTCGAGCTCGGCGATCTTCTCGGCCATCTGCCGCACCTCGGCGCGCAGACCCTTGTACGTGGCCACCACCTGCTGCTCCGTGATCTGCTCCGACATGTTGGCTGGTCTCGTTCTTGGCGTATTGACAGCTTTCGATCCATCAGCTTGGAGCTTTCAGTGTGCACCACACCATATTGTGATCGGCTTTCCGAGGGAATGCTGGTAGAGCCGATTTTAGACTTACCGTTTGTATGCTTGACCGGTAACGTACAGTCAGGGCCATTGGTTTGGGGGAGCTCCATCCAAAAGCTCCAGCCTCGGAAACTTCTTGCAGCACTTAGGAATTCAACTGACTCTAGACAAGTAACCATGCAGAACGAGGCCGGCCAGTCGATCGACATTTACATCCCGCGCAAGTGGTGCGTACATCTTTGCTGATGAGGACCGTGGCTCTGATGAACTTGGAGTGCTGACTGCCGTGTCTTGCTTTTTCCTACAGCTCGTGGACCAACCGCATCCTTGCGGCCAAGGACCACGCTTCGGTGCAGATCAACGTCGGCCGCGTGAACGCCGACGGCATCTTCACGGGCGAGTCGGACACGTTCGCTCTGGCTGGCTACATCCGCCACCACGGCGAGGGCGACATGGCCATCGCCGAGCTGGCCCGCCAGGCGGACGCCAAGAACTAAGAGGTCCAAGTCGTCGTGGAGCGCTGCTGTGAAGCCACGTGCGCTCTTTCAACGTCTTAGCTGGCAGTTAGTTCCACCACTCCTGAGTAACTGGGAGCAGCGTTGTCTGCGAAGATGACGTCTGCCCGAGCGGCTCAGCAGGAACCGCGTTGGCATCTCTTTTGGAGTCGGTTGCTTGCGGGTTCGACCTCGCCTTCGCCTTGGTCGGTCGTAGTCTCACTATTTAACTCTGGTCAACGAACGAGCAAGAACAAAGCAGTTCAACCCCGTCACCCCGTGTCCTCTTCATCTGCTATTGTCTATCAACGCTGCCATGATCTACTAGTACGTCGTGCTCGAGCCAGGAATATGGACTAGCAGTAGCAAAGCACAGCTGCACTTGCAACGTCAAGGGAGGCATAGGATTGTTTGATATTGAAGCGAGGGATTCTTCTAAAGAAACTACAAGCTCACGTTCCAAGCTCTAACGTCAAACGCTCCGGAATAGCTGCTCCTGGCTGTCGACGAGAGGCTGACAACGCAGGGAACTCGATCCAGCCGTTTAGCCCTGGATATTCAAACAAGAAACATACGTTAGCAATCGCTCTCCGAACTCCACACAACTGCCTTGCAATCGAGAAGACTGAGTGGCAGCGAGACGCACCTGGGGGCCGCGCTGCACCATGGCCTCCGAGACCACCTTCATGGTGTCGATGTATCGGTTGATGCACAGCGCCAGGCAGTTCTGCTGCTTGCCGTCCAGCTTGCCGTTGGGGCGCGTGATGCACTTGTCGAAGCACTTCTCCTGCAGGTTCTGCGTCAGCTCCTGCAGCGCCTGCTGCTGAACTTCCGAGCGGACCTGTCACCACCACACAAGACCGTCAGTTTGGGGACTCGTTACGGGGCGCCGCGTGGCTCCGGAGAGCAAGCTGGAGCGGTGAGGCGGATGCAAATGCGTTGCTATAGCTGCGGACGTACTCGGTTGACGAGCTCGGCCTTCTGCTGGGGGGTGAAGTTGGCGCCTTCCATCGCGACTGCGGCTGCTGTTTGCTGGTGATCGCTCGACTTGCAGACTGACCAAACCCGGGGAAATGTAAATTTCAGTATCGGGCTCCTATAAATAGCAATTATAGAACATATCAGTACTATTTTTACAACTATTGACAAGACTCGATTACAGAATGTCATAATATGACATTCAAAAACTATTTTGAACATCATATTACCGTGCCAAGGAAAAACCTTCTTGGCGACGTGTTGCTGCCAAACCCGCATCTCATTGACAACAAAGCGATATTTAAGTTGAGCAGTAAAATACAGCATCAGCAAACGACGAACAAAATGTTGAGCTCAGTTACACTTGCCTGTGCGTGCATTAGATGCATCTTGCACAACTCGAACGCTTCCTCACAAACTATGCGTCGCTGCTCGGTGCGGCCATGGACCAAATCTTGACATGGGATCTAACCAACCGGTCTCATTACACACCGTGCAGCTTCCCTTAAACTCGCCGAAACTACTTTCGGAATGTTTCCCATTGGGTATTTAAGTCTGTGGTCCACTGCGCAAGGTCTCTCACCTCACGCGTGTGCTCGAGCATGAGGCGATCGCTCCAGCATTCCACAGAGCGCCACTTCTCGCCCATGTCGAGTGCAGTCCACCAGCTCCGACAATTTTTGCGGTGCGCCTCGATTTTCATGTCTTGCTCCGCATTTTTCGTCCGCAGGTCACCGTTCTCGCTTTGAAGCGTCTCAATCTTCGTGCTCGAGCATGAGGCGAGAGACCTTGCGCAGTGGACCACAGACTTAAACACCAAATGGGAAACCCTCTAGTTCGATTGTGGGGGTTCAGTGGGTTGTGGGCAGACTCCCTGTACACCTGCAAGAGAATTCGATTTCGTTCAGGAGCTCATCGCCTTGTGTGCACACGACACCTTCGCAACACGTCGAGCCGTGTGCCATCAAGCGATAGTTGATTGTTTGATCATAACGGACCTTGACCGCTGGGTCCAACTGCACGGCCTTTGCTTCGTTAAGCTCTTCCATCCGTTCACCGTTTTGGCTGCTTTTATCTGATCATGAGCAACGTGTTGAATCGTGCTAGCCTAACATAGACATCTGCAACAATTACGATAAGGGTTGAACGTACCTGGGTGCCACACAGACATGAGGTCATGATATGCCTTATTAATCTCGCTTCGGGTGGCGGATGTTGAGAGACCCAACACACCGTAGTGAGTTCGTTTAGGATTTGTTGCTGCTCTGCGGAATGTTTCACAATTCTTCAAAACGCACTGAGCTAGAAGAACTAGATCAGAATCAACTGGAAAGTTATTGCTCAGCGTCAGTAATACCGGAGCTTGTGAAACGCTCTCACCAGTAGTTCGCCAAGCAGCAGTGTCATCGACTTCGGAGTGTCATAGCCCGCTGGGACAGCTAAATGTCTTCATAAATAGCAGTACCCTGCGCATACGCGTTTTTTGCAGCAAACGACGAAATATGTTAGTGCGAGATTGTATTGGTTATATTGGTTATCTGCATATTCAACAGTTACCACTGTTGGTAAAAGGCATGGACTCCTTGAAAACAGACCTCAGTTGGCATGCCCGCCTCA
>JAABLK010000323.1:0-34094 GCA_012295415.1 Phytophthora chlamydospora
CAATGTGCTCTTCAGTTCTTCAGCGACGGCATTTGCAGTGCTGCGAAAAGAGGAACGATAGCTGTCTGGCCGACCTCGCCAGCTTCAAGCCCCCTTTCCCTCTCTCCGATCTGGGTTTTGCAGTGTGGGCTGCAGCTTGTGCAGCGGCTGCGATGAAATAACATCACGGGAAATGGTGAACGTTCGCGATTGTGCTTCGAACTGTTTGTCCAAGTTTCGCTGTCGTCTTGATGAAGACCACGGCGTCCAACTCATGCTGTGGAATCGTGGCAGGGAATGACTTGTGTTGATATTCCGTAACCTGAAGTGGTAACGGTGAAGTAAGGGGATCTGATTATGACTTGGCGCCGCCAAGTCGAGTCCACGGGCCTTCCCTCAATAATAGCAGCAGCAAATGCTGATCATGAATGCAACCACGATCGACGGCAGTATCCCCACTCGCGGCGCGTCTCTGGTGGCCTACCGCTCGCAGCGCATTCCGGAGGGAGTGAACAAGCTCAAGATAAAGCGCAAGCGCCCCGTGAACCACCACTCGAGGCATCACGCGAACCCGGTGGACCTGTTGCACAACCTGGACGGGTTCCGCATGCTGGCGCAGCAGAACATGCAGCAGCAGCTATAGCTATAGCTATAGCTGCAAGTTCAGGTGTAGCAGCAACAGCAGCAGAACATGAACCGGTACCCCAATCCGTTCGCAGGACCCGACCATCTTCCCGGTGCCGCTGCGCCCCGTCATGCAGCAGTTCCAGTTCCAGGTGTCGCCGCAGATCACCAGCGGTGCGGTGCACTCGCTGCACGGCCGGCGCTCGTCGATGGGCAGCAACCCGGGCCGCTCGCAGGCGTGGATCGTCGTGGCTATCGATGGATATTTCCCAGATGAACTTGGAATTCCTCTCGGTGCCGGAAGTCCTGACCCATGCGGACCATCCGCACCGGTCACCGCCGCGCCGCAGTATGAGTCGGGCAGCAAGAAGAGAGGCCAACCGCAAGCTGTACAAGTGCATTCGCTGCAGATAGCCTAAGGTGTGGCACGTTGCGCCATGCCCACCAGCGCAACAACTGGACGGAAGTGGACATCGAAGTGGACAATGCGCTCAAGGTCACCGGTCAAGGGGAAGTGGGTATCGCAGTGTGACGATCATGAGCCACCACCACGCCAAGAGCGAGAACGAGGTCGAGGCCAAGTCCCTGGGGCTCTGAGCGGTCCCATAGCTTCCTTGGCCAAACTGGCCCTGCATGTTTCTCCCGTATCTACCCACGAACACCTCCATACCTAACGAATAACAATAATGTGGACAGATGTGGATTTGCTTCATCTCGTGGCTTTCGGTAGTGGAGCGATTCCCGCAGACGGTTTGGCACGCAAAAATCCTATTTTTAGGAGCTGCCGCAGATTTTGGAATGTCGCCGACCACCCGCAGCCAAAACTCAATCCAGATCCCGCATTATGAGCGCCGGCAGCGGTGGTAGCACGGTGCTCGTACTCGCGCTCGCTCTGGCCGCAGAAGGTGTCGAGCAGAAGAAGAAGCGCCAGCGCGGACAGAATTACCTAACCAGAGCTGATCTTCACCCTGACCCACGCATTGGGACAGCTTGGGAGGCCCTCTACAGCGCTCGAAACGACAAGGTTTTCATCAAAACGACCGGCTTCGACGTCAACACGTTCCACTACATGCTAGACCGCTTCGAGCCAAGGTGCGTTTGATACGAGTGGCACGACAAGAAGATGTGTGTCTGAACGTGCTCATTTATTCAGGTGGAGCTTAGTTTAGCTTCAGAGCTGCTGCTGTCTGCTCGCTGCATGATTCCTGGCACACCGGATAAATGACCGTCGTTAGTACCGACTGCAACTGGCTCAGCGTACACATAGCATTGAGCACAGCGTTCGCGCCTGAAGCGAGTTTCTGTATTATGAACCAATCAATGGCGGAAAATTTCTGTAACGAGTTTGTGTTACCCAATCTTTTCAAAACGCGTTGTCGTCTGGTGCTCTTCGATTGACTTTCTAGTTGCATTTGTCAAAAAATTGTTTTGATAAAGCGTAGCGCATTCAGGTTACGCTGGTATATATTTTCCGATAGTGGGGTTACCAGAGTTGGAGAATGAAGCTTACAGGTTGAGAAGACGTCCAAACCTGGACAGTACGAAGCTCCCATCGGTACGGTTTCCAGTAGTTGATGTGAACGAGTTGGATCGTAGCGATCATGACTCAGAGCTTCGACGTGAATTGGGGATGGAAGCAGTGATGGCCAAAAATGTACTGGACGGCATTGAAGATAAAGCAACAAAACGCAGTTTGTATTGAAGTTCTCTTGCAGCTTCCAGTATGAACTGCAATATCAGCTCTCGCAGCAGTATTAACTGCAATACTACTAGAATACCTGTTGTTTCGTTGCTGATACTGCATTCGTCGCATGTGCCACCATGTCCGCGTTCCAAAGATGGTGGTTGTGCTTGAGAAATACTTCCACTGGGCGGAAATACACGCATCAAACGACAATTAAACCAATAACTTGGATTTGAAGGATGCAACTCGAGCTCTAATTCAACAAAAACAAAGCGGGTGCCGCCACCTTTCGTTTGATACTCGTATGGGCGCGAAACCCGAAATATCCACAGACTGGTGACAGCAAACGCACCTCGCCTTGATCCATTCATTTTTCATTTCCCTGCTCAGCGCTAAGATCACCACCTACCCAGCCAAAGCAAGCACCATGAAGAACTTCGCCGATGTTGAACGCCGTGCCATCATCGACAGCCTCCTAGAGGTTAGTATGAATGGTATTCTGCCCCGAGGAACTTACGCGGCATTTGGGAGAAGGTTGCACTTTCACCGCGCGACTGTCCGCTCAATCTGGTTACGACACCGCCAGTCAGTGGACGAGGGCAACATCAGCACCTCCTGGCAAGGTCGGAAGGCTCAAAAGGGCGGGCGCCCACGCGTTGATCGTGAATTCTTGCGTGACACTGTGAAGAGCGTACCGTGGGAGGATCGACAGATCAATACAATGGTAGTGTTCACCTTAGAAACCTACTCACTATCATATAGACTTGTTGCGTTTATTTCCGCCCAGAGGAAGTTGCAATTTCTCAAAGTTGACCGGAGGCAATCTCATCCTGGTTGCTCTCAGCACGTGTTTGGCGCTGATAAAAAGTCGCTCCGCTGATGCAGGTGTCCCTGCGATGAAGCACAGATCAACGTACGACTCGCCTGGCATCAAGCGCTGTCGTTTGCGAAGGCGGAGTTGGCAGGCATAGCTTTTCTTGTCGCCGTCTCCCTCCGGTTCGGACACCTCCGAGGGCTGACGGACTAGAAAACAGCTGACCCGTGCCTTCTTCTGGTCAGTGAGAGTCTCCTGGTTTCCATTGGTGATCTTCACGATCGCCGCCTCGAACTCCGGGCTGTGCGAGATGGCAGCATCAGCAGCGGGGTAGTCTTTCAATGCAGGGTAGTGTTCTTGCTGAGGGCCATAGTTTACGATACGAGGGTAGTTATAGGTTGTGGAGGCGTGCACACGGTGTTGCAAAACGCAGACTGGAAGTCTGAAACAGTAGGGGCGCGATGTGGCCGCTTGTCCTGCACCAACCGTCAAGATTTGGGCGGTTAAGCATAAGGCTCGCTACAGACTCACGAAATCGACTAAGACCGTGAGACCGGTTAGGAGTAGGGAATAGTAAGAACTGCAATGTCGATGGGTGCTCCAGTATGTACTGCAATGCCCGTCGAGCTTGCAGTATCGCATTGCGACTAGTATTGATCAATGCCAATACCAGCAATACATTTTAGGCCAGCATTGGATGGAGTATCCCCGATGACGGCGAGTTCTGGTGATCAAGACCAGAGAGAAAAAGAGCCTGCTGGGACATCGGAACGTGAAGAAAATCTCGAAGAGAAACCCCACCACGAAGGAAGCGACGCTTGCCTGTCGATGTGAAATAAACAAGAAGATCGGCTCGTGCTCGCAAGAAGCTGACGCGACTGGAGAACTTCGTGTCCATGATGTTTAGCTCCTCGGCCTCGGCCAACTCCGGCAATGAAGATCGAGGTGCGAAATCGTGGAAGGAGATGATAGCTTCTTCGCGTAATAAAGAATGGCTTGAATTGGCACAGCTCGAGAACGGAACTTGGGAACTAGTACCGAGACCGAAGAAACAAACACATCTTGAGGAACAAATGGGTATGGACACTCAAGGAGAATGAGTTGAGGGTGCTGTGGTTCAAGGCTCGACTAGTGGTGCTCGGTTGCTACCAGATATGGGGAATTGATTTTGATGAAACGTTTGCTCCAGTGGTAAGATTTGAGACTTTACGTCTTGCCTTCTTGTGGGCTGGATTAACAAACGCAGTAGTGAAGCAGTTTGACTATGTCACTGCTTTCCTGAACGCACCAACCGAACGGATCATCTATATGGAGCAACCTGAGGGGTTTGTCAAGCGTGGTTACGAGGACTTTGTGCGCCTTCTGTAAAAGAGCATCTATGGATTGCGGTAGTCACCTCGCAACTGGAACAATACGCTGCATCTCGTGCTCATTGAGTTCGGCTTCTACCAGAGCTACAAGGACGAAGGGTATACTGGATTCGGATTGAGGGCAGACTTGTCCTTCTACCAATCTATGTGGATGACATCCTGCTAGTTGGTAAGGAAGATGATGTGGACTTCGTTGACAATGCGCTGACGGAACGATTCAAGATGAAGATCCTCGGCGATGTGAACTATTTGCTTGGGTTGCAGATAAAGTATGAACCGTAGACCTACGTCTCGTTCAAGCAGACGAAGTACATCCAGGACATCATGGCGAAGTTCAACATGGCGTCCGCGTACCCAGTACGCATTCCGATGACAGTAGATGGGGTAAAGCTGCAAGATACTAGCCCTGAAGAGCATGGGAAGTGTAAAAATCTGTCGCACAGAAGTCTTGTTGGGTGCATACAGTATTTGGTGAGTGGGTGGCGCCCTGAACTGGCGACGGCCGTGAGGAGCCTCAGTAAGTTCCTCAACACGTATGGTATTGCGCATTGGCGGGCTGGAAAACGATTGCTGCAGTACTTGATAGGAAGCCAGGACATGGGATTACAGTTTGACTTTATCAAGGCACGCCAATTTGACAAGCTGCGCATTGAGGTCTACACAGATGCAAACTTTGCGTCTGAAGGTGGAGATATGAAGTCCGTGAGCGGCCTTGCAGTGCTCTGCATTAAACAGATGATCTCCGCAAGGTGCTGGAAGCAAGATAACCTAGCTGAGAGTACTTGTGAGGCCGAGCTGATTGCGGCGAACACTGGGCTGCATGACGCTGTCGGGATAGAACAGCTAGTGGATGAGATGGGCTTGGCAAGAGAATCCACGAGTCAAGATTGAACCCGTGTCATCAAAAGCGAATGTAGCTGATCTGTTGACCAAGCCTCTTCCTCTGGATGCCTTTCAGCGGCACAGAGAGAAGATAGGAGTACATCCTGCCAAAAGAAATGCAGATGAAGACCACGCGCAAGGTGCACCACCACAGCAGAGTGAAGTGCAGAGTGTTCGGGGAAGCGAACATCCCCGAAACCGACGTGTCCGACAAGGAAGCTGCTGGGCAGCAAGGTCAGGGCCATCATCGAGGAATCCTCGTTCGCTTCAAGAAGCGAGCCCGAGCTAAATGGAAGAAGAAGAGAAAGTAAATCGGCACGACAAGTGGCATGAGGTTTTGGCAGTGAGGGCTGAAGCACCAGATGAAAAGAAGACCAGATCCGACTACATGTAGGAAGTGTATAGTGGCCAGGGTGAAGTCGTGGTTCTTGTCATTGAAAATGTGAACGATGCTATGTGTTTGGCATATTGCAGATGAACCACAAGAGGAGCGTCTCGATGTAGATGTCGGGAAGAGAGTAAGAGAAATTGATCGACTTCAACCAGACAAGCTGAGATGAGGACGCTGACGGAAGTCGAAGTAGCAAAGGTTTAGCCATACGAAGCTTGATCTCCAGAAGAAACCCGTTCATTCGAGAATCTGCGGACTGTCACTCAATACTACACTCCTGGTGCTCAAGGCTGTTGCCTGCACCACCTTTAGTGCCAAGTTCTCTTAAGTTGATGACTTTCTCTTATCTAGTGTGAAAGGCACGGTGCCAAAATTCTTTGGCACGACGACTTGCTTCTTCTTGCTCATCTGTTTCTCTAATTTTGTGGCGGGCGCTGGTAAATGCGCTGGCAAGATGGGCAGTTGCATGCTCATTATATATATAGTATCGCCGCTTGTGTTTTAATAGTAGTTCTTACAAACCACTAACTTGGAGCTGATCTCACAGGAATTTCAGACTGAGTGTTGCACTTTGCTGGGTTAACACCACCACTACTGGTGTACGATACATCAATTCACGGAGGCAACACCACACACCGTTTTCAACGACGGATACGATGGCTCAGCAGGAGGTGCAGGTGGCATCCGCCGCCTTCTTCCGCCTCGAGTGCAGCCACGAGCAGCTCTTCCAGCCCGAGTACAAGCGTAGCAACCGCACCAAGGGCGTCAAGATTCTGCGCTGCTTCCCTCACTGCTGTCCGGACCACGTGGATCGCAGCTACTGCGGCTGTTCGCTCAGTGTGCGCGTGGAGCTGGCGGCCCAGTCCTCCGACAATGTAGCCGACGATAGCGTGGCCTTATTCGCTCGCTTCGAGGCGCTGAGCGACGTGAGCTTGAAGCCCGGAGAGTGTGTCCAGACGGACAAAATGGAAGCCGCCACACAATGCGAGAGCAACCCGGAGGCCCAGTGGGTGGCTGGGTCTTTGGACCAGCCGTCCAAACTCGTGGCGGCCGTCGACACGCCGTCGGACGACCCGAAGTCACTAGTGTTCCACCTTAACCACAAGGCTTTCGCCCGGTGGTACTACGACTGGGAGAGCGGCGCCAACAAGGCGCAAAGACTCATGAAGCACGTTTTCAAGGCTTATGTAGTGCAGCAATGCGCGGTGGGCCCGGACAACAAATTCGTGGCTGTCGACAGTCCGGAGGCGCAGACGCAGTTCTACCGCGTGCTGCACGTGGTCACGTCGCCAGAGTTCACCGTCATCTCCTACCGCCGTTCGCAGGCCGAGCAATACCAGCTCTCGCCGCACGATTTCGCGGACCACGAAACCAACCAGGACGAGATGTCTCGGTACGGTGAAGACTATTATCTCGCTGGGGAGTCACCCCCTTTGTGCATGCAACCTCCAGAGGCAGGATCAGCGTCGATATATGATGGAGTGAAGCTTGAGCGCATGTCACCGCGTCCTTCCCATCCCAGATCGATTGACACATCGAGCCTACTGGAGAACAAGCTGCGATGGGAGTACACGAACGTAGCCACGGTGGCAATCTCCAGGAATCTAGCACTGATCTATTCCTTCCTGCGCTGGGCACCGCTGAATGCCTACGCTTCATTCGTGGACGAGTTAGTGCATCTGCTGCATCGCAACTTGCAGGTGTCGCTTTCCGGCTTCCCCCACCAGATCAGCAGGTTGAACTGCTTCTCGAAACTCGTCTTCGGCCAAGCGGAAGCAGATGAAAGCACCGCAGTCGCGTCGTCGTTTGTTCACGGACGTCGTGCTCCCGGTAGCGCCCCCACTACGCTGCCTCAGGAGATGGAAACATTACTATACACGTTGATGCAGGCCACGCTATGGCTTTTCTCGACGGAGACTCGTCAGTGGATGCGCACGTTCTATCAACAGCACGCTCAATCCGTGACGGACAAACATGCTCTCCGCGCATCGTTCGTGTTGTTCCTACAGCAGCTAGAAGATCGTCTAAACACGCAAGTTCTGCAGCGGACGGCGTCACGTAGCCTGGACAACGTGGCTGAAGAGATCATTGGCTCCGTGTACTCATACGAGTACTTTCATGTACGGAGACCTCTAGTGCGGGAGATTTTGAGCGGCCAGAACTTTATTGGCTGGACCGCTTTCGTCGCGCAAATGCGTGAGGCGTACATTAACGTCTCAACGCATCCGGGTGTACCCCGCGAGCTGGTAAGGCGTGTTGATACTCTGAACTTTGACGAAGCACACACTCCTCGAAACGATATGGAGAGAGCTTGGAACGCCGAGTGGCTTATGGACGTCGACGAGGCAGTATGGAAGTTCCACGAGAACGTCGAGAAAGCTGATTTCAGCGACGCCAGCACGTCTGCTCGCGCAGGTCTCGACAGCGGCGCGGTCTCTCTATTCACCATGTTTGAGATCATATCCCAACTTGTGCGTGTTGAGATTGCACTCGATGTACACGAGCGCACGCTGCACGTTCGCTCCCACCTCGGCGTAGCAGGATCGCTGGACTGCATGCGACTGGTGTTGGACTGCAAAGGGCGCGTGTTCTCCATGTTTCCGAATGGGATGGCATCCGCCATCGATCCGCGTGCGTACGGAGACTACGTTGGGGAGATGCAAGTGGATGAGTCGGGGCGGCTCGTTGTCTACCTGCAGATGTTCAAATGGGCTGCACAGGAGGATGATCTATCCTATCGTATTCGCATGCGCATCGAGTGCTGGCGCGGCCAACGATTGTGCATTAATGGTGACGTGCTGGTGACCAGTGCTCCATCTTCCTTCGCGTCAGACGCAATGTCATCTGTGAATGAGATGTCGTTGCGCAACAAGCGGGAGGCGGTGGAGAGATCCTTTGCGCGGCAGCTTCGTGAAAATCCAAGTTCGAAGTGGACTGCACCGTGGAAAGAGCTCGGCCGATTCCGCTTGAGCTACCTCAAGTGAATGGCCGGTCGGTCGTCCAAGCATTTATGAATGAAACGCATCGCAGTGCTGTAGCTTTCGTTTCGAGAACGAGAGCCGGAAAGGCTACGTTGGTATCTATAAAACGGGAAAACATTATGTAGTGTAGCAGCCTGAATTTGCTAGTGAGTGTATTACAGCAACCTCGATGTCTGTTCGTTTACAATCTGCATTTGCTGATGGTAGGCCAGCGTTGGTAAAATGTTCATAATTTCATTATGCGTCTACAGGTACCACAACTTGCCCCTTGTTCTGTTCATCTGGTCGCTGCTCGTCCTTAGCTCGGTCTTGCGTTTGCTGAACTCGAAGCTGGGCCTGAAAGTGCTGCTGCTGTCGGAGCTGCTGTTGAAGTTTCCGTCGTGCAGTCTCGAGTTCGTGGAGTTTGTCACGTGCTCCCAACAACGTCTGGAGTGTGTAGTGAGCGATCCGCTTCTGCAACTGCTGACTTAAAGTCGGACTCGAAGGAAGCGACCGAGGCGACACCATCCCAGGCTTCATGAGCTCCCAGTGCGACGGCCGCGGATCAAACCGCACCACCACAGAAAAAGCGTTCGTCGAGACTTCGTGGTGCATGAGCAGCCGCATGTACTTGAGGATACGTGCAGGTACCACTGAACTGCCTTCAGCATAAGACAGCACGTAGACGCCAGTAGAACCTGCATCTAGCACCAACGGGTCCGAAGAGCTACTGGAAGAATAACCTCGTGGTGGAGACTCCAGCTCCGGGGGATGCCGACGCCCCCCGCCATCCTGAGTCACCGTCCCATCAGAAGCCGCGTCTGCACTGCTGGAACTAACACTTGAAGGTGCGTACGGTGTAGTGATGGGCGTCTGGGAGCCACCACCCCAGACGCCAATTCGCTGCAGAGTCTTACGCAAGATGAGGTCGGCATCACCCACTTTGTCGAGACTACGCCAAACGAGCGTCACCGCCGGCGGAGGCAAAACTTGAGGGATTTTCTCCAGCACACGGTCTCGAACTTTAGATGCTGCATCCACTGAGTAAGACAGCACAGTGCTGCGTTGAGGACAGCCGTCCGAGCGATGCAACCCAACGGCTCGACATACTCGACACAGGTGCTCATTGGTCGCATGCGCTGCGTTCCTGCGGCAAAATGAGCAGAAAGCAGTAGTCCTGGCTGGTGACACGGCTGGAGAGGTATCATCTGCATGGTGTGCGTATCTGCCTTTACCAGCGCTTGGAGACACCCCATCAGCGCGTCGGGGGCACATTTTACTCCCATGGTCCCCGACAACACCGCACAATCGACATCTGTGCTCGTCTGACGCATGTGGTCGCCACGCATTGCAATGCGAGCAGTATTTCCGACCTTTCCGCAAATCTGCGGGCGATCCGATCCACGGCACTAGCGAGGATGACGAGGGTACGGGACACCTCTGACTGCGGTGAGCACCATGAGCTCCACACGTACGACAGCGATGTCGGTCGGTAGCGTGCAACCCCCACGAATTGCAGAGTGTACAAAACTTCTGGTCGTCAACAGTGGACGACGATCTGGTAGCAGTGATCGCGGGTGCGTTGGCGTTGGAGCTGGACGTCATCGCTCGTGCCGTTCCACGATACGGGCAGCTTTGGCTTCGGTGGTGTCCTGCCACGCCGCACAGTCGACAGCGATGCTGCACTGCTGTGTGGTCTCCATAGGCCGAGCAAAAGCGGCAGAACTCGACGTCCTTCTCCATCTCATTGTCCCGCACCATCTTCGCATTCAGCGGCGCTCTCCTCCTCACTTTAGTCAGCACCCTCTTGACCATTCCGCCAGTCGTCGAGTCCAGCACGTCCACGAGCTCCAGCACTCTGAAGGGGCTCAGCTGTCCAGGATCAAATATCGTCGACGTCGACGTGAGCCCCGCCGGCTCTAGCGTCACCAACTGCTGCTCCTTGGTCGCCAATTCACTACGACGGCGTTCCTCCAGGTCCACAGAGGCCAGGATTTCGTCCGTGATGGCGTCATTGGCAGCATCAGCAATTTGGTCCTCTGTGGCTCGACTTAGCAACAGTTCGTGCACTTTCACGACGCCTAGCAGCTTGTCCACGAGCGCCGAACGTGCGTCCCCCACGTTGTGACTCTGCAGCGTCAGCAGCTCCACGAGCTGACGGATGCGGCCGCCGCTAGCCTGGTCCTGTTTCTCGTCCTGATCCTGAATCTGATTTTGATCCTGTCCTGCGCCGTCCTTCTCGTGGAACAGGTCGCAGCCGTCGTCGTCGTCCTGACTCTCGTAGAACTCGTCGTTCTCGTCCGATGAGTCGCCTTCTGAGGCCTCCGGGGACGGAGAAGGCGGTGGAAACAGCTGTGGTATGGGCATGGGCTGCTCCGCCAGCCCCAGCAGCCCCTCCGCGTCCAGATCGGCCTCTCTAACGCCTCGCGGACCGGAGAAGGTGTCGAAGCTGATGCTCATGGTCTCCTGGCTGTGGAGGTTCAGTGTCGATTACTCCGGGCAGTTTTGATTGGATGAAAATCACGGATTTGTCCGGTGCTTTGGCCATTTTGAGATGGACGCTGTATTTTTATTGGCAATAGCAGATTGTATTACTGACGTGGCTACTTGACTCGGTTTTACTATGGTATCATCGATCGATCACGAACGGCTGACGCGTCCTGCGTGGCGAGCACTTGTCGCGCGGAGACTTGCAGGGCTTGAAGCAGCGCAGCCCACCTGCAGGCACAACGCAGTGGCAGCGAGTGCAAACGCGGGGTGAACGGGGAGTTTATGCTCGTATCCTTATGAGCAGGACGTCGGGCGCGGTTGCGACTGCCGGGTTGGTTCGCTGCAGAGCTACGAAGATCCTCGCTGGTTCGCGTGTGTTCCTGGGTAAATACTACAATCGAAAATTGATAATTGCGACGTCACCGCTGGACACGCACGCGGCGATCTGGTCGCCCTGCTTGTTCCAGTTGACTTCGTAGATATCGCCATTTGCTTGATACGTCTTCACCAAGGACCCGTCCTGAATACAACATCCACGAAAGCGAGTTAGTCCCAGCAAGTGCCAGCCCCTTGCACAGTCCACGTTGGACCCACCTTTAGTGACCAGACGTTGACCATTCCCCCTACTGTTCCACTAGCCAAGTACTCTCCATCCGGGCTAAACGCAACACCATATACAGGATATCTGTCACGCCAAAACGATCAAAGGAATGTTAGTACGAGAGTGAACCAGCATCCAGCAGCGCATCGCTCGGCACGTACGGGTGATCAAATGTCCTTCTACAGGAACCTGACTCGGCGTCCCACAGCTTTACGGTGCCATCAAAGGACGCGCTAGCAAGTGTCAGAGGCTGGTCGGGTAGCGACGTGCCTGGGCCCGTGCAGCTCCAACGAAACGTGTACACCTCCTTCTTGTGATCCTGAAGCGTGTATACCAGCGCCGCTGCGCTCGCTGCATCGGATTCCGAGTCCTTCTTGTTGTTTTCACTGCTCTCCACCTCCATAGCATCGCCATCCCCAGCGTCCTTCTTTTTCATAGCCTTAGAAGGGTCCCAAATCTTCACCGTGTAGTCGTCAGAGCACGACGCCAAAAACCGGCCGGACGGATCCCACTTGACCGAGTTAATCGCGTCCTTGTGGCCACGCAGCACCAAATCGGCCTTTGTCTCTCCAACGCGAGCGACACAAATGCTCATGTCCGAGGAGCACGTAGCGAAGGTCGAGTCATCTTTCCAAGACGCGTCCAGGATCGGGTCATCGTGCAGCTTGAGCTGTTGCCTCTTCGTTTCGGTCGTAGCGTCCCACACGACGACGGTCCTGTCAAAACTAGCGCTCAGCAGGAACAGGCTCGTCTTGCTCCACCGTGTGGCGAACACCGGTCCGTTGTGGTACTGGAAAATGTGCTTCATCTCGCCCTCCGCGTTCCAGATGCGTGTCTTCCCGTTGTATGTTCCTGACGCCAACAACGTTCCGTCGTGCTGTTCACATAACAATACGCATCCATCCTTGTCAGTGCACAGCGTCCATCAAGGCCGGCAAGAAGCAAGCAGAGCGAGCACGTACGTTCCACTCCAGGGTCGTGACGTCCTTGTGCGGTCCGGTGCCGTGGTTTAACACCTTTGGCGCCACTGCCTTCTCGTCCTCCAACTTGTTCGGCAGCACCCAGACCCGCGCCGTCGAGTCGCTCGATCCAGACACCAGGATGTTCTTCACGGGGTTCCACGAGCACGCGTACACTTCCTTCTCGTGGCCGCTCAGCAGCACCAGCGCCTCCTTGTCCAGTTTATCCAGTCCGTTCATTTCTACAGCAAAGAAATACCCACAACACAACAGCATGAGCGCCAATCCCTCCGCCGCTTCCCGCCAGCCGTAGGTTCCGGCCCCCTACCTTTCGTACCATCCACGGCATCGGGCGACCCGTCGCCCTTCCGCTTCCGCTTATTGGAGGCCTTGAAGGCCCTCGCGCTGCTAGAGGCGGACTGCGCCACGCGGCAGATGTGCGGACTCAGCAGCGAGAAGTCTCCGTCGCACTCGCGCTCCGTGCCGTCCTAAAAGCAGCCAAGAAACACTGTCAGTACTCTCTCGTTTCCCCCCCCCACGATAGTGACAGCCTCCGCACCTCATTAATGTGAGCCTCAATGCCCACATACTGCAGACCCTTCTGCAGGAAAGACACGAGTGCGCCGGGCGGCAACTCCGTATTGATGACGCTCGACTTGGCCAGCTGGCTCTCGTACGCGAAGGTGAAGGCCGAGTGCAGGAAGCCCGACTCCTGTAGGTACCGGTACACCAGGAAGTTCACCTCGTCGGACGTGATAGCCATGGCGTCAAGCAAGATTCAGTCCAGGGGGTAGGCAGCTTAAGTTATCTCTCCAGCCGTCTAGATGGAGCGGATTTCGACGGGAATAAGGGGGTTCTCTAGCGCAGATGAAGCTGCAGGTGTGGTGGTGGGCGGTGGCAGGCGGTGCGGGCCCCCGCGGGTGCAGGGCAGAGCGAGGGGAGGCTGGGGCGTGGACGTCTGGCGCCTTGGCTTCCGCAATAGTCAGTCTAATAACCACCCGGCGCCGCCCCTTACTTTAACCAAGTGGAACGCGTCAAATTCATTTTCAGCCAATCCCTACGGTCCACATCGTGCCATACGTTACCCAAATGAATGCGATTTACGCCCCTTCGATTGGCTGTAAATCCAACGGATTTGACTTAAGTGCCACTGTGTGGAAAGTGCTCGGGTGCGGCACACCACAATTTTCTACGGTACTTCTGCTATTGGATCTTCTTGAGCAGCTCCAAGGCCGCATCATGGGAGACCTGGTCCTCCTCGAGTCCGATGGGCAGCGCCAACGCCTTGTCCACCCACTTCTTGGCCTCCACGCGGTCCTTCTTCTTGTAGTAGACCTGCGCAATGGTCAGCGGCCGCTCCTTCCACGAGTCAGGAGCCAACTCTTCCGACTTGAGGAGAAAACTCAACGCCTCGTCGTACGAAGACTCGGGCGGCTTACCGAACAGCAAAGCCGCAGCCTTGCGCTCCAGCCACGTGAGGTCCGCAATTGCAATGCACCAGCGACCCAGCAAGTAATACGTCATGGGGTTCTTCGGCTCGAGTTGTACCGCCGTCTGCCAGTGAGTCTTGATCACGGAAGAGTTGGCGATGGCCACCTTGGTGCCCTCGTAGTCGCCGATAGAAGACAGGATGATACCGTACCTGCGCAGGAACACACATCAGTTAGCTTTACTAGCGGTAGCAGGAAGTTGGAGGGTGGCTTGCAGTACCAATTGTGCACTTCAGCCTCGTCCTTGGTGAGGTCAAGACCCTTCTGGATGATGTCGCGCGCGTAGTAGATGAGGTTCTTCTTCTCGCTGGCGTTGGTGGCCTTGAGGTTCGACACGTCGTATGCGGTTCGAGTGAGACGCCAGATCACGCCGACGTCTTCTGGATGATCAGCGTGCATCTCGTTTAGCTTGGCAAGCAACTCGCGACGATCGAGATCCTTGTTCTCGTTCAGCTCGTCTGCTTTCAATGCGTCAGCGGACTCCTTCATCCTGTCAGAAAGCGGCGATCCCTGGAGTTCCTGGAGTCTCGAGAGAGCAGTAGGAGATCTGTGAAAATGAGGGCTGGGCGTGTATCTCGTGGGCAAAAGATGATCCAACAGCAGATACCCCAAGAAGCGCGTCGCATCATCAGGTCATTGTTATTCATCTTTTCACCGAGCAAGCCCAACATGTGGTTCAATTAGAGCTTCTTGAGCAGCGCTTGAGCCTCTTCGTGTGCGATTTCGTCCTCTTCGACACCAACGGGGATCGCCAGCGCCTTGTTGATCCATTCCTTGGCAGTAGCATAGTCCTTCTTCTTCTGGTAGACCTGCGCGATGAGCAGCGAGCGCTTCTTCCACGAGTCGGGGGCCAATTCCTCCGACTTGAGCAGGAAGCTCAACGCCTCATCGTACGACGATTCAGGCGGCGTGCCGAAGAGCACGGCGGCAGCCTTGCGTTCCAGCCACGATAGGTCGGCGATGGCGATGCACCAGCGGCCCAGCAGATAGTATGTCGTGGGGTTCGTCGGGTTGAGCTCTACGGCCGTCTCCCAGTGGCTCTTGATCACGTACGAGTTGGCGATCGACACCTTGGAGCCTTCGTAGTCGCCAATAGAGGACAGAATGATGCCGTACCTGGCACAATTGGAAAGTAAAGCACAGGACCCGTCGGTCTCTAGCTGTAGCGAGCTTCAAGGCTCTGTAAAACTTACCAGTTGTGGACTGCAGCCACGTCCTTCGTCAGATCAAGACCCTTCTGGATGATGTCGCGCGCGTAGTACGTGAGCTCCTTCTTCTCGTCGGCGCTGGTGGCTTTGAGGTTGGACACATCGTACGCCGCGCGAGTGAGGCGCCAGATCACGCCGACGTCTTCTGGGTGGGCAGCGTGCATCTCCTTGAGCTTGGCGAACAGCTCGCGGCGGTCGAACTTGTTGTCATTGTACAGCTCCTCCGCCTTCACGGCGCCGGCTGACTCCATGGGAAGCCTGGACGCGCAGGACGCAGAGGCCAGGGCGAGAGCCGACAGCGAGAGCAGCGCGAGGGAGCGAGCGGCTCCAGGGGCGGACGGACGACGAATCAGGCAGCTCTGACTGCGGAGCAGCACACCGAGCTGCTGGCGGGGAAGCGCGCGGACTGAGCGATGCAGCAGTACGACGCCTACAGCACGAGAGTTAGGCGTAAGGAGAGCAGGAGCGAGAGAGGGGAACGTACGGCGCAGCATTAGCGAAAGTGACGATCTTGGGGATTGTTGCTGTACGACGGGTGGCAGATTCTGACGTGGCAAAGAGTTAAAGCTGCTGGATGGTCGAAGCAATGCAATTGAGGGTCAAACTAGCGCCTACGAGGCCTCATCAACTGACTCAGGCCTCCTGGCCTTTGCGGTTGGTCCTACCGACCAGCCGGCAGTTGCGATCGGTCGGTCTTCCCTACTTTTTGTTCTTGCCGTAGCGGTCCGCGTAGTACTCCTCCTCGGACTTCATTTTGCTCACGAACTTCTTCTCGAACCGCTCGCGGTTGTCGTTGATGCGGGCCACAATGTCGTTCACGTCCAGCTTCATGGGGCTCTCGATCAGCTTGAAGATGCCCGTCTCGCGGGCGTAGTCGTAGTGCTCCTCGAGCGAGAACTCGGGCAGGTGGTGCTGGTCGCGGTGCGTGCCGTGCACCACGACCGAGATGTTGAGCGATGCCACCATCTCGGGCGTCACCTGCCACGGCGCGTCGATCAGCACGTCGTCCACGTACTTGCAGCCCAGCACGCTCAGCACGCGCTCGTGCAGGTTCATAATCGGGTAGTTAAGTCCGCGATGGGCGTTCACGACGCTGTCGTTGTGGACGCCCACGATCAGGTACGAGCCCTGCTGCTTGGCGAGACGCAGGATCTCGACGTGGCCGGCGTGGAACATGTCGAACGCGCCGTCAATGTACACGACCTTGTCCGTCTTGAGCGGCTCGTGGTTGCCCACGGAGAAGAGGCGCAGCATGCGGTTTGTCGTGAGGAACTTGGACGGGCGCTCCTTGGCCTTGGCCGTCTCCTTGTCCTGCAGCATGCGCGAGGACAGCTGGCCGTTGGCCGCGAAGTGGTCGTGCGTGTGGTGGGTCTTGTGCATCACCAGCATGCGTCCCAGGATGTCACTGGTGGACACACCTTCCGTGCGCGGGATGGTGCGGTACTTGCCGAGCTTCTGCGCCGACTCGTACACGTCCTTGCCGTTCACGATGCACGGGTCGTCGCCGTGCACGACGTAGTCGATGCGGTGCTTCTTGATCATGCGCTGCAGGTACTCCTCGTTCATGATGTAGGGGCAGTGGGGCTCCACCACGTCCACGAACTTGCAACCCTCGACGGACGCGATGCGCTCCTCGTTGTTGAGCACGGGGGGCGCGCCCTTGCACGCCGTGATGGACTCATCGTCGTTGACGCCCACGACCAGGAACGTGCCGAGCGAGCGCGCCTGGCGGAAGGCGTTCATGTGGCCGTAGTGCATCATGTCGAAGGCGCCGTCCATCCAGATGCGGATCTGCTCCTTGGGGGGCGCGGCGCGCTCCTCCAGCTCCATGAGCGCCATGCGGTCCTGCAGCTCCTGCACCTTCTGGTAAGCTGCGTCCAGCTCCTCCTGCAGCACTTTTCTCCGGCGGCGATGGCGCTTGCCGAACAGCACGAAGTAGGCCAGCAGCGTGAACATGCCGGTGAGCAGCGCGATGGCCAGACGCTCGGCGTCCGGGTATGGCTCCGGGAAGCCCATGCGCGCGAACAGCCGATGCGCGTGCACCATGATCTCATCCGCTGTTGGCGAGTGCAGCAGCTCGTGCACGTACAGCACTACGCGGCTCGCCAGCGCCTCCGACATGGCTACAAGGGGAAGAAGAGAGGGGGAGTCGAGCTCGGTGTTCCTGTGCAAACGAAAAGCTCGGGGATCTGGACTGGATTCACTTGGTCAACGTATTGTGCAAAGATTTATGTGGTACCACACTACATTATGTATTTGTACACATCATGCACACCGAAAGCGTTGCCCTTGCACATATCCACCAATCGCAGCGTGGTATTCTTTTGGCAAACGGATGGTCGCGAGGGCTCGGCACCCTTGACGCCTGGGACCGCATGGGACCGCGGGTGTGCCATTCCAAAACCAAGCGCAAGTCTCCTTAACTGGTTAAAGCGACTGCGTCTTTCCTTCACCATGGGTCTCACTCAGGAACGTAAGCTCGAATACTTCGCCAAGCTCGAGACGCTTCTCGAGACGTACACCAAGATCTTCCTGGTGGGCGTCGACAATGTGGGCTCGGCTCAGATGCAGCAGATCCGTCTGGTCCTCCGCGGCCGCGGCGAGGTGCTCATGGGCAAGAACACGCTGATGCGCAAGGTGTTCCACACCTTCGTGAAGAAGAACCCGGGCCACCCGCTCGAGCACTTCATCCCGATGCTCAAGGGCAACGTCGGCTTCGTCTTCACGAACGAGGACCTGGGCGACATCCGTGAGGTCATCGAGTCCAACCGCGTGCCCGCCCCGGCCCGTGTCGGCTCCATCGCCCCGGTGGACGTCATCGTGCCCCCTGGACCTACGGGCGCTGACCCCGGTCAGACGTCGTTCTTCCAGGCCCTGCAAATCGCCACCAAGATTCAGAAGGGTCAGATTGAGATCGTCACGGAGGTGCTGCTCACCCGCAAGGGCGAGAAGGTCGGCAACTCCGAGGCTGCTCTGCTGCAGAAGCTCGACATCAAGCCGTTCTCGTACGGTCTCATCATCGAGCAGGTGTACGACAACGGCTCGATCTTCGACCCCGCTGTCCTGGACCTGACGGAGCAGGACCTGTGCAACAAGTTCGTGGCTGGTGTTCGCAACGTGGCCGCCATGTCGTTGGAGCTGGGCTTCCCCACGCTCGCCTCGATCCCGCACACGATCGCCAACGCCTTCAAGAACCTGGTGGCTATTGCCGTCGAGTGCGAGGAGTTCTCGTTCGAGAAGGCCGAGCCGTACAAGGCCTTCCTGGCCGACCCGTCGGCTTTTGCCGTGGCTGCCCCCGCTGGTGGCGCCGCTGCTGCCACCGAGGAGAAGAAGGAGGAGGCCGTTGAGGAGGAGGAGGAGATTGACATGGGCGGTGGCATGGACATGTTCGGCGGAGGCGACGAGGACTACTAAGCGTAGTCTCATGTCTTCAAGGACTTGTCCGGAGCCATGTAGCTGCCTTATTGCGACTGCGTGACGTCGATATTCTGGCTAGCATTTGCTAACTGAATGAAACCCAAACGAGGCTTTGTGCTTTTTGGAAACCTGAACAAACCTGCTTTTCTCGTTAACGTTTTCATCTTGTTCACAAAACACTCCGAGGATTATCAGCTGGTCTGCAGATGTGGTAGATGCGTCCTTCTCGGGTCCGTACAAGCCTCAATAGTCAGGTGGTTGGAACGCGGGGAGGAGCCGCGCAAGAGCGAGTGAATCAAAAGAGCAGGGAGGAAATTGTCACCACTGATGACAGCGTGGCTCTGCTGTACTGCTGTAAGGTCAACAGCACCACATAGCACTACAACAAAACCATGAGCAGTAGAACGTCCCGCTCGCACAGAGTCCTCCGCAGCATCGTCGACAGTCACAGGCACTGCGCTGAAGTGTCATGATCGGTCGGACTGTATGAAATTGGGCACTCGCTATTTAGCCCGACTGGGTAACACGAGAAAGAACATATCACTTGATGTTTGTAAAGCGTGACTCACAGCTTCCCATCACCTCAGGATGGGTGTCATTTTTGCTCCGCTTCGCGTCGCAAACGCAGTCGCTGCGCTCCGGAGGGTAAAAAGATTATAAGATCTGGACAGTATAGTGCTCGTCTCGCTGTTGAGCTCGGCGCTGGGCCCGCCGCCGCAAATACCGCTGCGGCCCTGCTTCGCAGGCACCCCAAAGCGATTTGCTGTGGCTTGGCGCCTCGCCGCACGCTCACCTTCGTTGGCCGTTTTATGTAAATTCACCCCCTCCTTTCCCAATCGGGCATTTTACTCACTCTCATGAAATTGTAATTTCGGCCATAACAATCATTGCAATACCAACCAATATATTCCTTGTTTTATAAGTCCAATACAATACTATTTAAATAACCCATTTCAATCTGAGCTGATATTGGCATCCAGAGCTAGCAATAATATTCATTGTAATACAGCGCTCGAGATTATTAAATTATTGTAGTTGAAAATACCATAATAATTACTGTTTTATTATTTTTTCTGCAGCAAGATCACCGTCATATCTGGCAAAGTGAAAACAAGTTGTTGCTTCTCGTGTGAGTCGTTGTCTCGTGGTGCAAGCAGACGTGAATGCAGACGTTTCGAAGCCGTACCGACGTGAAATCAGTATTTCAGCAATATATTTGTGGACAGGCTAAAGCAGTCAACTTGTTGCAGGTGCAGCGATAATCAATCTTCCAAGCGGGAAAGAAGACCCAACATGACGTTCAATCATCCTAGCGAGTAGCAGTCGGCTAACAGAAAGCAAAAACTTCAAATCTCTGGAATGAAACTAAACCGGCAACAGGTTCAAATGACCGCATTTAAGACTTTGGACCACGCACTGACCGTCCAGGCACACTCAGGTGTTCACATCGAACATCGAATACCCAACCCTATATGAATTTTACAGAAAGCAATAAGCCGAGCATATTGGAGTAACCAAGACGAGTGACAGAAGAGGCTCTCTGGAACTTTCTACGTTAAAGGTTGGAAAGTGACGAAAAACTATCCCGTGCCTCAAACTTACGGAATCTGCTACTATGTGGTGTGGCCTGCAAATATGAGACGACAAGTCCAGACTTGGCCACTGAGGTTGGAACTGGTTAGTTTTGGTTTTGGCCCCCATCGTTCAGTTGAAACCATTCCAATGTGCCGTTTGCTCGCGCAGTGACGGACATTGAAGCAGAAACTCCAGCAGCACACGATACGTACGCGGAAATTTGAAGAAGGACAATCCGCTCTCGTTGCCCAGCTGAAAACCGTCATGTTACAACGGCCTGGTATGATCGATGTATGGCAGTACAGCCAACCACAAGTATCACTACTCCCTGACGGCGAGGCTTGCGCTGTTTGCCTTTTTCATCCTCAACTGCAGCCTACTCGTCCGGCCCGGCACATAAATTCCCGAAAAAATACTTCTATAAAAGTCGGACCCCATTCAAGTCTGTAGATACTTTAGTACAGTATTTCGTAGAGATCGACATGCTTAGCTGATAGACAGGCTACTGTATCCGGCTTCCATGAACTTAAAGGGATAGCAATGTTTTATTCGGCTCTTCAAACACCGCATGGCACGGAGATTCATTGTAACTTCCATAACCAGGAGCGATCTCAGACCACAAATCCACCATTTCTGAAAAGATCCCCCCAGTCCAAGCGTGAACACTGGCGATTCAAGATGAGCCTAGCAGAAGATATTTCCACTAATCAGCTGTATCAGCGGTTAATGCAATAAACCAGTCAACCTGCACTGGTGGGGCACCGATACATTGGTCAAGCGGCGCTTGAAATGGGAAAGTTGCTCTCACACAGGGCGAGGATCCAGCAACGCGTTCACCATAATAAATCGATGGAAACACACGCTCAGGTAAGCGACCAGATGCGCCTCAGTATCTGGTTTGTTGCGGGTCGGTGCCTTCTGCTTTTCGTGAAGGCATCGAGCCAAAATGCGTGGGGCATGAGTTGCATCGACCGGCTGATAAGCTAGCCGTTCGTCTCGCCGTCATCGAGACCAGCTCCCTCAATGAAGGGATGGGGCGCTGCTGGTTTGCTTCCGAGCTTCGTTTGATGGTTGACGTGGCCTTGACTTCGGAGCTTAATGTCCGTGCACTAAGAAACATTGTCGCCTTTGCCTTTGTCTGCTTTGTGCCAGGCAACACCAGACATTACCGACTCCTGGGCCCAGAACAGCCCTACTCCAGCGGTGATAATTCACAAAAAAGCATCCATGGTCGTGTGTAGGTCGATCTTCACACATGTGACAGCTCCAACAGATGCAACCGAAGTGTTCAGCGCGCCGCACCTGATGCCAAGCCCGGCACTCGATCATTGTCACCGTTCGCATCGACTCGGGTCTTCTCCACACGGCCAGGAATGCTATCCGGATGCGCTGAGCGTCACAGGACACCACAACGGCTTGTGTGGATAGTCCTGGTCGGACCGAAAGATTCTTGAAAGCGCGTCCACAAACCACACCGTTAGTGCGTCACAATGAATCAGCCTTGCAGGCAGGCAGTCTGGCAGCCAAGTTGCCAGCCAGTAGGGTCAGTAGGGTCCGTGCTGGTCTTGGTGGATATCCACACGAAAGGCCGACGGCGCATTTTCATGATCGAGGGCTTCGAAGGGGTTTCCTGGTTCTTTGAGAAACGGACCACATACTTGAATCAAGTGAGCGAAAGTTTCCGTATCTGTCCACTTGACTAACGTATGGGAGGCCACTGTAATTTCCATTTAGGTACGACCGTTCAGCACAGAGGACAGAAATAGCCGCGTGCGCCAGCAGTCGCCCGCTTCGAGCCGCTCGAATAGGATCTCATTCACACCGTCCTTCTCGCTGCAGCTCTGCTGGTTGAACATGCATCTATCTTGCATCCATTCTCAATCTCTCAAATGGCTGTGGCACAACAGGGAGATATCGAAACGCGGCCAGTCTCTCTCACAAGCACTGTGGTCCACGGGGACAGTCAGCTGAAAAGAGGTGCCAAACCCGGAGCATATAAGATGTGTCCGTTTGTCAAAACAGCCGTAGTCGATCCATACCAAAAGGCGCCTTATATCCCCCGCTTGTGTCATCCAAACGCCCAGAATTTCAGCAAGGACCCTCCGCCCATTCCCCAGAGAGACGCCCTGAGACCAGCTCTTGCCAGACGCTGTAAAAGATGCCGCCGCTGCAGGTGGCCGCCGGCCGCTTCTTCCGGCTCGAGTGCGACCACGGCCAGCTCTTCCGCGCCGAGTACAAGCGGTGCGTGCGCTGTAAAACCCAATGGGGCTGCCGCATCCCAACAAACAAAAGCATCAACACCGAAGATCTGGGAGACGTCTGACTAATTATCGTAACTTTAGGAGCAACCGCACCAAGAGACTCAAGATCCTGCGCTGCTTCCCGCACTGCTGCCCTGAACACATCGACCGCAGCTACTGCGGCTCTTCGCTGAGTGTCGGCGTTCGACTAGCGGAACATCCCGTTGGGACGGCCCCACCGGAAGCTTCCCCCAGCGAGGTGCTGTCGGTGTTCGCCCGGTTCGAAGCTGTCAGTGACGTGAGTCTCCGCACGAGCGAGTGCGTCGAGGTGGACAAGATCCAGCGAGGACTGCAGAGCGAGACCAACCTGGGCGGCCAATGGATCGCCGGCGTGCTGGACCGGCCGTCGGGCATGGTGGCCTCAATCCGAGCGCCCGGCACGCCGTCCGAAGAAAACAAACCCCTGGTGTTCCACTTAAACGGCAAGGCCTTTTCCAGGTGGTACTACGACTGGGAGAGCGGCGCCAATAAGGCGCAGAGACTCATGAAACACACGCTCAAAGCTTACGTGATGGAGCGCGTGGCTGTCGATATGGACGACAACTTTACGACGATCTCCAGCCCCGACGCATTCACGCAGCTCTACCGCGTGCTGCACGTCGTGTCGTCGCCCGAGTTCACGGTGATTTCGTACCGCCGAGCGCCGCTGGATCAGATGCAAACTGCGCAGGCTCATGCGGCGCAACTTGCCAAGGCTCGGCAGCTCCCGCAGCAAGTGAGAGGAGTGCAACGCGGCAGCTTCTTGCAGTTCGGAGGCTCGTCGCCTAGCACACCCGGGTCCTTGAGCAGCGAGGTGCATCACCGAGGGACGTTTTTACCGTCGCACAGCGCTAGCGTCATGCCCCTTTCGCGTGAACGTGGTGTGGCAGGGTGGGGTGCGGCTGGCACATCGCGACGACCCGAGTTGGACGAAGTAGAAGCAAAACGCCGACGTCGGAGCTCCACAAGGCCTGGCCAGCTAGGTTTGGCCCACCCACTTGAAGACAAGTTGTTCTGGGAGCACTCGAACTCAGCGGCCGTGGCCGTGTCCAAGAACATGGCGCTGCTTCACGGCTTCGTCCGCTGGGCGCCTGTGCGGCTCTACGCGCCAGTCGTAGACGAGCTCACGCGCTTGGTCGAGCACAAGATGCTGGATCCGCTTTCGACGGGTCCCAAGAAATCCAACAAGCTGAACTGCTTCTCACGGCTGCTGCTGCAACACGCTCGAGTCGAGGAAGTTATCCGCGTTGCTTCTGGAGGCTCCACGCTGCCGCTGGAGCTCGAGACGTTGCTGAGAGTAGCTTCGCAGACGGTCATGTGGCTCTTTTCCCGAGAGACGCGGCGCTGGGTTCGCACCTTCTTCAGCCAAAACGCGCCGTCCGTGTTGGACAAGAAGGCGATGCGCACGTGCTTCCTCCAGTTCCTGCGTGAGCTCGAAGAGCATCTCAATGCGGAAGTGCTCGCGGCCACACCCCTACGAAGCTTGGCCAACGTGGCCGAAGAGGTTCTTGCAGCCGTTTACTCGCACGAGTGTTTCCACGATCAACGCCCTCTAGTGCGGGAGATCCTGAGTGGCCAAAGCTTCGCTGGTTGGAACCTGTTCGTTGCTCAAATGCGAGACACGTACATCGGAGCTACGAGCTCGCTTCGTGCCTTGCAAACGGTGGAGAAGAACGCCACGTTCGCGGCCGCGTACCCTCCCCACAACGAGGTCGAAAGTCGATGGAATGGCGAGTGGATCTTGGATATGGAGGACGCTCGGTGGGATATCAACGAAGTCGCTCCTAGCACTGAAAGCGAGAGCAAGGCGGACCCACGTGTACCAGACGTGTCGCTCTTCTCCTTGGTGGACCTCATCTCCCAGTTCGTGCGCTTTGAGATAGCGATTGACGTTCGAGAAAGCTCGCTTCGAGCTCGATCAGCCCAGGGTCTGGCAGGACGCTTGGACTGTATGCACGTTGTGCTGGACGGCAAGGACCGCGTGTTCCGGATGTTCCCGAACGGAATCTCTTCGAGCAGCGGGGACGGAGCGTTCGGAGACTATGTCGGCCAAATGCGCGCCGAGGCGCCAGGGGCTCTGGTCGTGATCCTCGAGATGTTCTACTGGTCAACGGAGCCGGGCTCGCCATCCTACCACGTACGGACATACGTCGAATGCCAACAGAACGGCCGGTTAGCTGTAAACGGCGAGATTCTGGCAACCAACGGGCCCAACTCGTTCACAGCCGAAGAAGTTCCATACGTCGGTGAGATGTCTCTGCGGGCCAAGCGCAAGTCAGTAGAGAAGGCGAGCGCAAGACGATACCATGCTGCTGGTACACCAAGGGACATGCCTCTGTCTCCCTGGAGGGAGTATGGCAGGTTTGGCTTGAGCTACCGCAAGGCGTAGCGAACAAGGGAAGGCATTGGTAATGGAAAATATACTGGAAGTAGATTGTTGACTTGTAAGATATTGGAGTCATCTCTATTGTTTCTGACAGGGTTTTCTATCCAGTACCAGCGTCCTAGTTGTCCTCACTCCGATGTTTCTTGCTCTTCTTGGTCTTCTTGGTCTTCTTGTCTTTGCCTGCTGCGCCACTTCGCAGGGCGTCCATGATCATCGTCACGTCCGCACTGTTGGCCACCTCTTCCTTGCGCTGTTCCGCCTCCTCCTCGGTGAGCTGAACAGCTTTCCGCTTCTTGGACTTCTTGTCCTTCTTGTGCTTCTTGCGAGTCTTTGCGCCTTCCCCTGCCTCGTCCTCCTCCACGACATCCTTAAACATGTCGGCGATCTTCTGCTTCTTGGTGTACAGAGCCTCCCACTTCTCGCGGCTCTGCTTGTACTCGAACAGGTGGCACGTGTTCATCACGAGCTCGGAGAAGTGGCTTCCGCTGAGCTGCGTCTCCACTGCCAGCAGTTCGTGGACGACCGTCTCCTTCTTGTCCAGCGGCAGATCTGCGTAGCATTTCATGACCGAGAAAGCGCCCAGACGGTCCATGGCCAGCGCTCCGAACTTGCCAACAAAACGCTCATACAGCTCCTGTCGCACCCACGCTGTGCTGGGCTCCTTGGACTCCCAGATGGGCTCGATCACGCAGCGACTGCCCGTCGAGTCCTTGGCCAGAGCCATGAGCTGCACCGAGTTGAACGAGAGGATGCCCTTGTACAGAGGCGTCAAGTACTCGCCCGCTTCGAACTGCTGCATCTGCTCGATGATCTTGGCGCCCATGACGTTGAGCTGCACCTTGGCAGACGTCGCGGACGTCGACAGCTGCACACTGAGCAGCGACGCCACGAAGTTCTTGCGGACAGCCTCGGGCTTCTTGCTCTCCTGCTTCGCCACAGCGTTCACCAGCGCTTCGAAGACCTCTTGCTGGTGCAGTTTAAACTTGACGCACATCTCCACCACACGCCAGATCACTCCAGGCCGGCCCATGGTCAGCAGCGTCCACAGCGACGCCTCCAGTTCCTCCAGCACTTCCCGCGCTAGAGCTTCGGTACGCACCAGCTTGATAGCATGCTGAACGACGTAGTTCGCGAGGCTGTGCTCCGCCAGCTGCAGCATCTTGCCACGCAAGCAGCGCTCGAACACCTTGGTGAAGAACTTGTCGCTCGAGCTCTCGAACAGAGCCTCCAGCAGGTGGCTGGTCACCGTGTCCGCTGCCAGCTCGTAGAATCCACGTTCGCAGGCGTCCTCGTCCTCCCACTGAAGAATACGCTCCGCCAGTTTGCGTCGGCTCTTGGACGGCGCCAGCTTGAGCGCCGACGCGATCAAAGGACCCGAGTTCTGGTCGAAAAGAAGGTTCTGCAGCTCGTGCGTCGGGCTCTCGATCAGCACCGCCAGCAGCTCCTTGAACAGCTTTTCAAATGTCTTCGGCACTTCGTACGACACCTCGGATCCATCCTTTCCAGGCCGGGCCTCCGTGAACGTGACGACGCGGTGCTTGGCTTTCTTGCCGCGCTTCTCCGGCACCAGCGGCTTGCCGGCCAGCACGGCCAGCACTGAACGCAGCACGTGGCTGGCACTCACGTCGTTCATGAGGGTGATCCACTCGTTCTCCACCTCCTTGACCATGTTGATGATGACGTCGCTCATGGATGGGATCTCGTTCATACGGTCATCATCATCGTCGTCCTTCTCGTCCTGCTCTTCGCCGTCCTGCTCCTTGGCCACCACCTCACTAGCCCGGGACAAAAGGTGCTGCAGCACGTGGGACGAGTAGCGATTGGTCCACAAGTGGCTCACGTAGCCCGCCATCTTGTGCAGCAGGAAGCGCAGCTGATGGTCGTTCATCTTGGGCAGGAAAACCTCCAGCAACTCGCCAGCGTGGCGGTCAGAGGCGGCGCTGGCTGCACGAGGAGCCAGTTCCTCCAATACGTTCCACAGCAACAGCTCCACGTCGTCCGGGGTCGAGTCCTCGCCCGGTTGCGTTAGCATCTCCGTCACTTCCTTGAGATAAGACAGCGTGTCGGGCTCCAGACGGCGCGGGCGCACGCGTCTGCAGGCATAGCGGTTAGTAACAGGTTAAGGGAGCTGGTGTAATGCTGACCACGTACTCGGGGCGCTGCGGGCGCGCGTCCTGCGCCTCATACTCGTCGTGCTCGGCCATAATGAAGAGCTCTACGACCGTTTGATACACAAGTGACGTCTCCTCCAGCCAATAAAAATTGGTTGACTTTGAAAAATAAACAAAGCCAATTAAGTGTGCCACATCATGTTAGTTCAAACTTTAGCGCCTGCTTGCATGAATGTTTCTAAAGGTCAAGGCAGTCGAGGGCACAAACGTCTCCACCAAGGTGTCTTTAGAATGGTAAAGGTTTGACGATGTTGTCCGCTATGCTGTGTCGTCAAACAACACGTCGTAATTGGTCCAAGTCCGCCGCGTTAAAAGTGCTGCGTCCGTAAGGTCTTGACACTCTAGCACGGTACTTCCGGCTGTATCATCAGGAAGGATATGGTGACCAGGTTGGAGTGGTGTCATTCACGATGGCGAGGTGCGGAAGCGCTACTCGTCGTCCTCGAACGGGACCACCGAACTCCCCATGATTCAAAACGCGAAAAACTTCAGCTTGCCGCACTGCAAACTTCGAAACCCAAAAATCGCAAAGGCCACCTTCCTCAATTCTTTACTTGGTGGAGACGGGGTAGTCACCGCCGATACCGAGGCCCAGCACGAAGCCCCCGTGCTGAGCATGATCAGCAGACGCGAAAGTGCACAACAGCAAGTTGAAGCGAAAATCTTCTTGGTGGTCCACCCTATTTCGCACTTAGTGCTTTTCGCGCCAAGAGGAAAAAGCGGTGGTTTTACCCGCCCTTCCGATCCATACAGTCAGTGAGCTAATTCGTCCCAAGCTGTCATGGCCGAGTCTAGTGCTTCCAGTGCCTCTGCGAGCCCCAGCAGCGGCAGCGCCAGTCCCAGCAGCAGCACGGCATCTCCCAAGCCCAAAGACACCCACGACAGCGCCGATGACGTGTCCATGGACGGCGGCGAGTCCGTGGAAGACGATGCCGAAGAGGACGAAGCTTCCACCCCCGCCACGCCTGAAGACGCCAAGAAGACGCTTCTATCCAAAGAAGAGCGTGAGGCCTTGCGTCGCGAAGAGGAGAGCGTGCTCCAGGAGCAGCGCGACCGTCAGAGCCGCTCACTGGACCTGGTGAAGCAGAGTTTGGCTCAAGACAGCGAGTGGACGGCCAAGTCTGCTCGAGAGAAGAAGATGGCGTTCCTTATGGCCCAATCGGACGTCTTCACGTCCTTCCTAATGGGCGGCAGTTCCGCCGTGGGCAAGGAGATGTCCAGTCGCTCCAAAGCGGCCAAAGACGCCGGTTCCAAGCGTGGCAAAGGCAGCAAACAGGCCGACGCTCAAGCCTTGCAAGACATGGACGACGCTCGCTACACGCGCGTGACGCAGCAGCCGTCGATCATCAAGTTCGGCACCATGAAACCTTATCAGCTAGAGGGGCTTAACTGGATGATCCGCCTCCACGACTCGGGCGTTAACGGTATCTTGGCGGACGAGATGGGCCTGGGGAAAACCCTGCAGAGTATCTCGTTGCTGGCCTATTTGAGGGAGGCTCGAGGCATCGAAGGGCCTCATATCATCATCGTACCGAAGAGTACAGTGGGCAACTGGATGAAGGAGCTCAAGCGATGGTGTCCGGCCATTAAAGCCTTCAAGTTCATGGGCAGCAAGGAGGAACGAGCCGTACAAAGGGAGACGGTGGTCAAGCAGGACTTTGACGCGCTGGTATTGTCCTATGAAGTGGCCATTATCGAGAAGTCCATCCTACAGAAGATCAAGTGGCGATACCTGCTCATTGACGAGGCCCACCGAGTCAAGAACGAGAACTCCAAGCTCTCGAAGGTCGTGAGGGAGTTCAAGGTCGAGCACCGACTGCTGATCACCGGCACGCCGCTGCAGAACAACCTGCACGAGCTCTGGGCGCTGCTCAACTTCCTACTGCCGGACGTGTTCTCGGACGCCGAGGACTTCGACACGTGGTTCAATGTGGACGAGGAGGAAGGACAGGAGAACGTCATCAAGAAGCTGCACACCATTCTACGTCCGTTCCTGCTGCGTCGACTGAAAGCGGACGTCGAGCACTCGCTGCCCCCCAAGATCGAGACGAAGCTGTACGTGGGGCTGTCGGAGATGCAGCGTGAGTGGTACATGCGCGTACTGCACCGTGACGCCACGCACTTGAACGCCATTGGCGGCAGCGACCGCGTGCGGCTGCTCAACATCCTGATGCAGCTGCGTAAAGTGTGCAACCACCCGTACTTGTTCGAGGGCGCCGAGCCTGGGCCGCCGTACCAGGAGGGCCCGCATCTGTGGGAGAACTGCGGCAAGCTGACGCTGCTGCACAAGCTGCTGCCCAAGCTGCGCGCGCAGGGCTCGCGCGTGCTCATCTTCTGCCAGATGACGTCCATGATGGACATCCTCGAGGACTACATGCGCTACTTCGGCCACGACTACTGCCGGCTGGACGGCTCCACCAAGGGCGAAGACCGGGACGACATGATGGAGGAGTTCAACGCGCCCGGCAGCACCAAGTTCTGCTTCCTGCTGAGCACGCGCGCCGGCGGGCTGGGCATCAACTTGGCCACGGCGGACATCGTGATCCTGTTCGACTCGGACTGGAACCCGCAGGTGGATCTGCAGGCCATGGACCGCGCGCATCGTATCGGCCAGACGAAGATCGTGCGCGTGTTCCGCTTCATCACGGACGGCACTGTGGAGGAGAAGATCGTGGAGCGCGCGGAGAGGAAGCTGTACCTGGACGCCGCCATCATCCAGCAGGGCCGCCTGGCGCAGCAGAACCGCAAGCTCTCGAAGGACGAGCTCATGACGATGGTGCGCTTCGGCGCCGATGAGATCTTCAACGCGCGCGGCTCGATGATCACGGACGACGACATCGACGCCATCCTGGCTCGGGGTGAAGAGCGCACGGAGGCCATGAAGGGCAAGATCGCGGCCGACATGCAGCACAACCTGGCCAACTTCTCACTGTCTGGAGACAACGGCAACGCCAACGTGTCGAGTCTGTACGAGTTCGAGGGCGAAGTGTTCTCCAAGGACACGAACAACGGCGATATCCTCCCGTCGACGTTCATTGCGCTGCCCCAGCGTGAGCGCAAGTCGAACTACAACGAGGACGAGTACTATCGACAGCAAGCGGGCTTGTCCAAGCCCAAGAAGCCCAAGAAGACGGGCTCGGACGCCGCCAAGGTGCCCGTCGTGCACGACTACCAGTTTTTCCAGCAGGAGCCGATGGTGACGCTGCTCACCAAGAAGACGCAGGTGGAGAACCGCCGCAAGGAGCTGAATCGACTGATCAAGGAGGCCAAGACGGACGAGCAGCGTGCGAAGGCCCGCAAGCCCAAGGCTGAAGGAGAAGAGTCTGTCGAGAACTCGGCAGACGAGGGCGAAGTCGACACCACGCGCTCGGCTGCGCTGGAGAAGGAGTTGGAGGAGACGGAGATGGACGCGGCGGACGTGAAGGAACTGGAGGCGCTGGAGAAGGAGGGATTCGGCGACTGGACCCGGCGGGATCTGAAGCAGTTTATCACGAGTTGCGAGCGCTACGGCCGCGCCGACAAGACGCGCGTGTGCGAGGAAGTCGCGCTGGTGCTTGGCAAGGATCCCGTCCAGGTGGAGCGCTACTACGAGACGTTCTGGGCGCGCTACACGGAGCTCAAGGACCACGCCAAGTACATCGAGAAGATCGAGCGGGGCGAGAAGCGTCTGGAGCGGAATGAAGTGGTGAAGCAGGCCCTGGCACGCAAGTGCAGTCGGTACAGCCACCCACTGCGGGACATGCGGCTGCACTACCCGGCCGGATACAAGAGCAAGGGCTACATCCTGGAAGAGGACGTGTTCCTGGTGGTCATGATGAACAAGTACGGCCCGCTGGAGCACTGGGGCGAGATCCGTGACGAGATCCGCAAGGCCTGGCAGTTCCGCTTCGACTGGTTCTTCAAGTCTCGCACCATCGGAGAACTCCAGAAGCGCGGCGAGGTGCTGACCCGCATGGTTGAGCGCGAGAACGACGAGCTCAAGAGCCGCACCGGCAAGGACGCCGACGACCTCGCCAAGAAGGCCAAGAAGAGCAGCTCGTCGAGCTCCAAGTCCAAGAGCAAGAGCAGCAGCAGTCGCAGCAAGACGTCGAGCTCGAGCTCGAGCAAGAAGCGCAGCAGTTCGTCCAAGCCGTCGTCGTCTTCGTCCAAGAAGCAGCGCGCCAGTTAGTAGAGCGGAGCGGTGGTAACGCCTGTCTATTTTCACGAGCTGGTTTATCCCATTTCGAGACTTGTGTTGTGTGTGTGTTTGTGTGCTGTGTGTCCTGCATTTGCAGAGCTGGGCTGGGCATGGAGACGCTGGGGAGGATGCAGACGATGAGGAGGAAGTCCAGCAGGGAGAGGAACCCACCCATTCGGACGCTGTTGGAAGATGAGGAAGACACGGGCGAGGTGGAAGTGGAGAAGGAGTTCGAACCCGTACCAGTTCCAGTACAGCAGACGATCACCGCAACGGACAGCGTGACTGTGAGGACCCTCGTGGAGCCGAACGCAGTACGGCCACGTCAGCATTTAGTCCGGCGTTCGTCCAGTGCTGTGGAGAGGGTGACTTTTCCAGCGCCTAAAGAAGAGGAGAAAGATAGCGGGGACAAGTCGTTGAGGCCAAGATTCCTCCAGGAACGGTCTGCAACGATCGTTCACATCACGCCTGCAGCTACGGACCCCTCACGTGCCCCTCGGTCACGAGCTAGTGCTTTCCTGCTGGACGTGCTGGCCAAGAAAGGCCCCTCTCTCGTGGAAAGCAGGCGGGCGTCAGTCGAGCCACGTCCCGGAGTGACCAATACGCTTCACTACGTCCCCCCGGAAGGAGTCGAGCGAGGGTTACCACTGCGGGTTGCTCCACGACACAGTCGTCGCTTCGGGCGTCAGCTTTCAGTGGGGCCGTCGGCCGATACGCTGGAGAGAGCGATCCCCGAAGAAGAGAGGAAGCGCCGCGTCAGTGCGAGCCAGGAGCACATGGCTGCGATCGTTCGAGCGCTTCAAGCCAGCAAGCAGCAATTGCAGCAGCAACTGGACATTCTGCACAGCGTTATGCGCTTCATCAACGCCAACGAAAGAGACGAAGATGGAAAGAGACTGACCCTCAAGGAGATGGTGGACGTCGGCATGTTGTCCGAGCTGGCGAGTACCATGCGCGAGTTTCGCTTTCATCCAGGATTGCAGGTACGCTTAAACACTTGTTGTTTCATGGTTTCATTGAGGTATTGATGCACACGTTGCACAAGGTTTGCAGTATGAGTATTTTGTCAGCTTTAGTGGAAGAATCGAACGTGTACGCTTACATGATGAGCGAGGTGAGAGCGCAGAACTGGGAGCTGGAAGGAGCTGCCAGTACTAACTGACGTTACCTTCCTTATCCAGTTCAACCTAGAGGAGCTGCTTCAGAAGAATGCTGCAATTCATGCTTCCCACGATCGCCTCTTGTTGCTGGCCTCAACTCTCGTCCACGCGATTGAGGAGTCCAAGCACACCGTGAATATTGCAGCCTATCAAGCCGAGAAAGCAGCAAGACTGCGTCAACAATCTGCGAACTATGCTGACATGGTAGTCGCCGCGATATCGTCCAAGCCGAAGCCTTCGCTGCCGCCCCCGTCAACAGGTCGACGCACGTGCAAACAGTTGAGCCTGGCAGCAGCTGAAGTGGCGCGGAGTCGGGCGTTAATCGGCAGCGCTTCTCCTTCCGAAGGGAGTCGTGAAAAGCTCTCGTTGAGCCATTCAGCTGGGCGCCAGCGACGTGAATTCGCACTTGAAGTGGCTCCTCCAGCGCTAAGTGCCAACTACCGGCTGCTCTTCTCGCAGAAACTGAAGAAGGTCGGGGTTCTGCCTTTATCTGCAGTTGGAAATGACAGCAACGAAGCAAAACCAGTCGATGAGAAGCAAATGAAGCGCGATCGACCTGCTTCAAGTCCGTCGAGAGCGTCGCTACCGCTGGACTTGACGTCGAAGTCTTTGATCGCAGCCATTTACTCCAGAGTACCAGTCTTCGTGGAGCCGTCACCTCTGTCCAAACGAATGCCTTACCGAGGAAGCTCCAGCGCAGGAGGTGTGCGGAGGCGCCTCAGTGCACCGAAGAGCATACAGCGCATTCATACTGAGCGGCTCCCTCCGACCCAACAGTTAACGAGCGCGAGTCTCGCCCGATCGCCATCAGAGCCGAAGATCATCAAGTCTCCGTTAACGGCAGTGGTTAGTGGCAGGCCGAACGTGGCTGATACAACCGGAAGTGATGAAGAGGCCAGAGTGGAGACTGTAGCAGATGAGGACGACGATGAAGACTCGTACGAAGACGATTTTGATACGACTGGAGATGATTCGGATGGAGACAAGAAGATGCCGGATCGTAAAGAAAATGCTCAGATTGGATCCGATGGCGAGTTGATCGACATGCTGCACGGAATGTCGGGGCAGAACGCCGAAAGAAATTCAAGTTTGACGCCAGCAGAAGTTGAGGCCGCCACGACAATACAGCGCCATGTTCGAGGAGTATTAGTGCGTCGAGAGCTTGGCCAACCATCTACGAATGTCTCGAGCAAGACTGTGATGCAAGGAAAGAAGACGCCACGAAGAGTAAAGCCTGGCAAAAGTGAAAGGAGAGAGTCAACGAGTCAAGGGGTCAAGGCGAAGCGCATCCCGCTGTCGGCTCGTGCTCACCAACAAATTAGCAGTAGGCGGGAAATCATACGAAGCGAAAACGATTCTCGAGCTGCAGGTCGAATGAGACCTGCCACCGCAATGGCTCGGTCTCCGGGAAGGCAGACAAGCGTTAAGACGAAAGCTCCAGCTCAAGGCGGCGGTACAAGCTCTCAACAGCGAAGAC